>VZRE01007099.1:192894-265655 GCA_013396775.1 Cephalopterus ornatus
GGCGAAGGCAGGGAGGCGGCGTGCCGGGCGGTGGGGGCTCCGCCGAGGGGCCCGGCGGGAGCTGCAAGTCCGTCCCGGGTCCCTTAGCGCGGGGCTCCGGCTCTGTGTCCCCTTCCTCCCCCGCCCCTTCCCTATCTCGTACCCCGGGGGGATAGCGGAGTTTCTGCCAGCCTGGGAAAGAGGAGGCGGTGGAGTGGTGTTGGGCTGAACTGAGTCGCCGATGGTGGTGGCAGGTCTGCGGTGACGCTCCCCGTTTTCTCGCCCTGTCAAGGCAGCGCAATCCCGCCTCGGGAGAGGGCTCCCAACCCGGCACTGCTGGAAGCACCATTGTGTGTAATTACTCAGCCGTCGGGAAAAGGCCTGCTTCCAGAGGGCTGGGTCTGGTCCTGGAGCAGGGCTTGTTTGCAGGTGTTTCTTCTGAGCTGGTGACCCTGCTGAGTATCCCTTCCTAAACAAACTTTGTGGTGCTAGCTCCACAGTTAAAGCAGACTGCTCCATTTTATTTGTGTGTGTGTCTATACGTGGCCCTGATTACTCTTACGTATCCTTTCTTGGCTGGAGTTAGGGGCGTCCCAATGTATAAAACAAGTTCTCAAATATTTTAGGCCACAGAAATTCACAGAAACCACTACTTCTGTAGCTTTACTATACTTAATAGTCTGTCTGATAAAAGTGATAATATTTGTTTACATATTACTGTCACCCACTCATGGAATGTAGGCAAGGTGAAATGGATAAGAGCGAATTCACATGGTTGGTTTGAATTGCGTTTTATTTGTGATTTTGTATCTGTTTACTTAGAGTTGATTCTTGGTAGCCATTGTAGCATGCTAATTTTATGTCTGGCATTTCTGGATTGAACTGGGCTCTACTTTTTGCTAACCAAGAAAATTTACTACTGAATAGTTTAAGCATATTTTTATTCTCTTTCGTATATACAGGAGTTGTATTTCAGGTTCTTTTTCTCTGGTCAAAATTTATCATATTGTACTTGGTTAGAATGTCTGTGTAGATGCACAGAAACAAGATTGGTTTGTGTTGGTTCAAATCAGTGTGCTCTCAGTCTGTCTTATCTTTGTGCCTCCTTTCTTAAATTTGTACAATGGGAGGTAGAAATCTGCCGTTCCTGGCTCTGGCTTGACTTCTGACTTATGAATGAGCTGTTCTTTGAACTGAAGTAGTTGGGTAGGTGGGAATGAACACACACCATCCTTGACACGTACAGAGTAGGTTACTGATGCCTAAAGCAGATGTATCACTGAAGTTGTGGTTGTATGTTCTTAGTGAGTGGCTTCAAGAGTTGATAGATGGGTTTAAAGTTTAACAAATATGAATATTCTTATTACTTCAGTGATTGTTGTAAGGCCCAAGTTTACTAGTTTTCTTAACCATGCACCTTTTAAAAGCAAGTCTCACTGAATAAATCAGACACGTAGAAATTGACTTAGATGTAAATCTGTGTTGGTTTGAAATGAGTTACTGTTCCTTCCATACCATAGGAAGGCCATATCTGTGTTTGGAGGCTGAAGGCTGATCTAACACTGAGGGTTGAGACATACCATTCAATGCTGAAAGATCCTGCTTTCCAAATTTTAAGTGGAGGTCTGAACAGTTGCTTAATGTATTAAAAAGTGTTGTTTTTGGACAGGCATTTTTTATACTGGTTCAGTGGGCATTTTTAAAAACCTGTTCACCTGTGCTCATGGTGCCAGAATACTTATCCAGCCTCTCCTACAGTTTTAATCCTTCATTTGGGCTAACACAAAATAGTATTCATGATTCAGATAGTGGGCTTAGCTGCTTAGTTAGTACTGCATCACACAGGCTGTAGGAAAATCATGTAATGTAAAAGCCACCTGGGAAATCCCTTTTAAATAATAGTTTAAAGGCATCTGCTTTGGTTTCCTGAATAAAGTCTTTGAATATATATTCATGAAGGAATAATTTGGTCAAACATAGGAAACTCAGAGTTGTTATATAATATTTATAAAAAACTGTGTAAATATAACTTTTGTCTCTGGTAATGCAGTGCTGAAGAAATATATTAGTATTTATTTCGATATGATTTCACCTGCCTTTTTTTTTTTTTTTTTCCCCTTGGTGCTTAGTTTCTAGGCATGCAGTAACTATAAAGATCTTGAAAAATCTTGTGTCCCTGTTTTATTTTGCCAGGTAGTGACTCTGGACCCCAGCAAACACAGAGCTTGTTGCCATAAATTAAGCTTTAATTTACTTTTTTTAATGAAGTGGGTAACATAATGTTCAAGAAATCAGCGTATTTTCATACTGACGGAAGCTGAAGAATGTGCAGTAGAGCATGGGAAGATCCTTAGGTTCAAAGGCAAATAAAGGATTTAAGTATTCTGTGCTCATTAAATGAAGTGGGAGTTGTACAGCCAAATCCCTTATCTGGTTTTTAAAAAAATCTCAGTTTGAACTATTTTATTGTTTGCAACCCCATAATGTAAAATTCCTGTTATAAACGCAGGAATTGTGTTTATACAAGACCCCTTGTACCTTGACAGAAAATGTTATTCAACTGTTTTCTTCTCTTGTAAGAATAAAGTTTGCTTTGATGTATTTTATATGCATCATTTCATTAGCTACAAATACTTTTGTGTTGCTGCTGATTGCACTGTGAAATGATACAATTATTCTTAAAATTTAAGGGGATTATAGACTGGACCTTAATCCTGTACTATATCTGTGTGAACTCCATTGGCAACATGCAACATTATTGTTATTAACTGAAACTCACATCCCTATGGATATATGTAAAATGACTTTTTAGTTGAAATTCATGCTCTTCTGTTGCAATTTGGTAATTAGCAAATCCATGACAAATGGCGATGTTGTCACAAACTGTATGTGTGCATACCAGGGCACACAAAACAAGTATCTTCAACTGTAGTGACTAAAACTTGAAAGTGTGAATTTTGCAGGAATTCAGAATGGTCCAAAGAAAGACTGCTGTTTTTGTCATCACATGGTGGCTGATTACATTATTTTCAAACTTAGCTCTTAAAGGTGGTCTGTTGCATTCATTCAGCTGGAGAAGATCAAAATGCTTGGGTTTTTTTTTTTACCTGAGAGGTGAATGTGATACTGATGGGTGTATCAGAACTCCTCACTATGGGCTGTATTCCCTTCTAGTTGGTCATTACCATAGTACGTTGGGGTTTTTTTGTATACCAAATTTCAGGCTGCTAACAGAATGCCTTTTGTCAGTAGTTAGTTCTGAAATATTTGTTACCTCCACCTATTCTGTTTTTCTGTGGTTGACATGTTTCATCTTTGAGTCTTCCCTGCATTACTATTTTGACTTTTCATCTTTTTTCTGAGCCTGATTCTAAGGGTTGTTTTTTCTCTCCGGCTGTACTTTGTGGTACAAATTCTCCAACACCGTGAAGTGATCAGGTTTATTCTACTAACGTACAAGTTGTGAACATATAGTGACCTATATTATAAACATAAGAAAGTATTTGGACTGTTGTGCAGTCTTTCCTCAATAACTTTGCCTTGTACTTTTTGGTTCATCTCTTGGTTATCTTGTATTGTCTGCCTGTTACGAGAAAAATTGTGTGTTAAAATATGTTAGTAAGTGTGTTTAGCTGTTAGTAGACACATTAATATCCTTCTAGTGTAGACAGTTTACTCAATAGAAACCTAGGAGCTTCTTAACAGTAGCAGAAAAAGTGTAATGCTGATGGAAAAATGGGGAGTCATGAAAGTTTTTAGGTATTTCAAAACAAACCGCTAAACTTCTTTTAAAGAAGCCTTGTTTTTAACTGCTCTGGCTACATAGAGTTTGTTCCTACTGTTTTAAGCTGATTTTTACTGTATGGTGAGAATCTAGTGAAGTATTAGGACCTTAAAGTCCTACCCTGGTTTTTTTTCTGTGTGCTGTCACACTAGAGTAGATCTTGGTAATACTGGGGAATATATACTGTTCTAATCTAAGTTGTCCCTCCTTAAAGCAGATATGCATAGCTCTATATAAAAAAAGCTTCTTTTTACCTGTAATCACTACTTTTTAAAGTATGATCCCTTGCCAAGGGTAATTCTGTATATGAAGACCTCAACAGCCTTTGAAAGGCTCTTTTTGCTATTTCATTAAGCACCTGCAGTTGTGATCTCCTTCTTCCTGATGTGACCATAAGATTAGTAGTCACTGATGGTGAAAAACACCACCAGCAAAATGTCAGGTGCCCTTTTAATATAAGAAGACGACATTTCTTCTTTTTCTTAATATCACACCTGATCTCTTACTCCAGACAACATTCATCAAACTGCTCTTCACTGAGTGTGTAGATACATGTCCACCTTAGATTTTGTTTGGCTCAACAGCTAATAGCGATATTTAAATAATATAGTCACAAACTGCTGGAATGTGATTGTTAGTAAGGTGGATGTTTTTTGAGCTTTCAGTTCAATGATTTCCTGTCTAACCAAGTCTCTGTCTCTTCTTTTGAGTATGCATGAATTCTATAGCCTTTGCTTCTTTAAATAAAAAGTGTTTTCTTTGAGTCCAGAGAACCGTTTTTTACACTGAGCCTAACACTTGAAAGTTTCTGTTTTGATGTTTGTCTTTACACATTTGCCTCTACCGTTCTGTGTTTCTTCTAGTCTCACAGTTGCTATTTTTTGTACATATATTACCATGAATGTAAGATTCCCATCATAACTTCTAATACTTTTAATTTTGCTTTCATACCTAAGACTTCCAGATGTTCTACTATTCAGGGAGAGATGTACAACTGCTAGAAATCGCAAGGAATCTACTAAAATATATTACACCACACAGATTCCCAAGTGCATGAAGAGAAACAGCTGTCATCACTGTGTCATGTCATGCAAACTTTCAATTGCCTTGGGCATGTTTGTGCTCCCTCATTGCTGTAAGACTTGCCCTGTCAATCAGTGATGTTATCTCTTTGAACAGGGAGCAGGGTGGAAACGACACCCCCAGATTTTTTTTAAGTTAAACTATGAGGAGTCAGGGAAATTGTCTTACTTTCAAATAAAATGGTACGTGCACATTTTATCCAGATATGTGTGTGAAAAAATGTTTAGACAAAAACACCCTCAACTGTTTAGGGTACATCCAGCCAATGAGCATAATTGTTTTAATACTCGATTGTCCTCAATAATGGCATCAAGCCTCAGCATCATACCAGATTGGAGCTGCTCTTCATTAGAACATCTGAGCTCTGTACTGTAAGATTTTATTAATAATTTTTCCTATATCAAAGTAATTCAGCTACACCATGATTCCAAAGGCAGATTGCTTATTGGTAAGCCGTAGATACAAATGCTTTTTTAATCTGTTCTCAGAAATTTCTGGTAAGAAATATTCAAAAAACCTCCCTGGATAGTACATTGTAGTTATCTTTGCCTTCAGTCATTTCCCCTCCCTTGATCTCTAATCTCTTGTTGGAATTTGACACTACTGTGATTTATTGTATCCCATGTAGATAGGAAAAGTAGCATATTCCCTTTCTGTTGGAAGCACCTCTTAGATTTTCAAAACTGTTTTCAGTCATTTTCCAGTTTTCACTTTTGAGAACAGAGTTTTTGCAGTCCTTGATTTTGAATTGTTCCTTTTTTTCTCTTTCCTTTTTGCTTTGTTGCTGTATCCTTGAAATGTGTGTCGTTTTGAAGTCCTTACTTGCAGGGAAGGTAGCAATCTAATAATTCAGTAAGAAGGTGACAATCTACCTAAGACTTAGGATTTAAGTACGTTTCCCATAAAACATAGCCTTCCAAGTACAAATACTCATGAGAAGAGTGATAATTCTCTGAAGCATAACAAATTAAGGTAGTTAAGAAGATGACAAAAGTAGATTAATAAATTTAAAAGATTAAAATTAATAAAACTTCAGCATCTTGACAAAAGCTCACCTTTCTATGTAGGTTCAGCAAATAGATACTTAGTTTGTTAATTACCCTGATGCATGTGTTTTGCTGGGTTAAAGTTATGTGATGGTTTTACTGAAGTCATTGAGAAAACTCCTTTTATCAGCAAGCTACCATTTCTCTAAGAAATACTTGTAGTTAAAAGTTAATAATTAAAGGTCATGACATCTGGATACAGTTCCTGCATAGTATCTTTGATTGTTGTTGCCCATTCAAAGACTGAGAGGCATTGTGCTACATACAGTCCTTCAGCCCTTTAAAAAAACCTCTGAAGACCTCTCTGTAGATTTCAATGTACTTGTAGTACTTGGCAGTAAGCAGTAGCTGCACATCTTTGCTAGCATAATTAAATGTATTAAGTACTTCCTCTATGGGCACGTGCGTTCCTGCCTTTATGTTTTCCCACAAATCCAAACTTCATTCCCCACTTTTGAACAGTGTTATATCAATAATGTCTAAGTTACTTTCTCGAACTGCAATTATTGAAGATTCATGTTTCAAAAACATGAGATACCGACTGTGGAAAACACATTGTGGAGGACTGTGTAAGGAATGTATGTAGGTTAATGTTAACATTCAGTAAGGCATCTCATTCTATCAAAATGTATACATTGTGTGCCTCAAGTTTCTTGATAAGGATGTGAGGTATCTATTTGAATGTCCAGTCTATTGTCTATATATTTTATTTTTTTTAATTATTATTATTTTGATAGAGAATGAATACCACAGATTTGGGGGAAAGTGGCAAAAAAGTGCTCTGCTGGGGAATCTTTGCTTCCATTGTGACTAAGAATCAGGGAATTTCAGCTGGCCTTTTCCATTTACTCTGCCATTTAAATATGGTAGTATTTTTTCACTCTTGGCTTTATGCAGAGATACTGTATGTTGCAGGTTGTTTCTGCATAAGACTTCCCTAATTTATAGCTAAAACTAGAACAGTTAGAAGACATCAGCATTTTGTTTCTTCTGTGTGGTGCATTACCTAAACTGACACACAAGGCAAAGAAACTAGTGCAAATTCATACATGTGTGGAGCATATCTTCAAGAAATAGTGCTGCAGGCAATGGTTAATATCTATAAAATTTTTTTCATTACTGTTTTTTAAAGGCCTCCATATAAATCCTTGAACAGTTGTAATACAGTGTGTATAATTCTGTAGTTTTCGGGAGTGAAAATAGCATGATATTTTTATGCCATCAGTGTCTCCAAAATAATGATGTACAGCAAATTGCAAATTTAAATTTAAATAACAGGTAAACAATATGGCTTGAAACTGTCTTTTGAAATAGCATTCCCCATTTTATTAGATCTGTGCTTTTGCTTATGTTAAGAACTTAATGTCTCATGTTTTTAGAACTGTGAAGGTCTTTCTAAGGTGTGGAATATTTTTTTCTATTTAGCTTTCCAGATATTCCAAAGACAACTCCATGGTGTTATTCCTTGTATCTTTCATCTCTAAGTATGAACTGCACTGCTTTCATTTGGGAAGAGTTAATCTAGTACCACTTAGTACTTGGCAGAACAAAGAGATTCAGAAAGAAGGTGTATGTAACATCAAAAAGGCAGTGGAGCTTTATAAAATTATTCTCTGAAAATAGACCTGCTCAAGTAGGAGATTAGACTAAACTTGCAAAAATGTGTGCTTGTAGTTTTTGGTAAGAATAGTTTGATCAAATGTCTTTTCCATCTTCTCTTCTGTAACTGCTGTACAGTCTTCTGGTATACAATATTTTTGGCTTTGTGTTTCCCTGTGTGGAGATAAAGTAAATTAAACGTTCATCAGAGAAACAGGAAAATCCTGTGCTAACTAATGTAGTTCTCACTTTATTATTTTGTTAATTATGCTGAGCTCGTCACACAATTCTTTGTCCTTATAGGGACTCACGTAACCTGGACAACTTCTACCAAAGCTCCATCCAGCTTCAGACAAGACTGCTGGACAAATGCATTTGTTGCTATGAGAACCTTAACTTCCTGGGGTAAAATTCTTTTGGCTAAAGATCGGTCTTTATTTTGTAACTCTCTGTTATCTTTTGGGCTGAATATAAAAGTTTTCATTTGAAGTGGTAGTGAATATGGTGTAGCATTCTTGGTCTCCTGTATATGATAAAAAACAGAACAATGGAGAGAATGGATTCTGTTGAATAAGCAAATCCTGTTTGATATTTGTGTATCTAATAGCCTGAATACTCTTTTGATGAATCAGTAAAGTGCATTCAGTGATCAGGCATTAAATCAAATTAGGAATAAGGAGTTCCTCAGGCTTGTGATTTACAGAATCACAGAATGTTAAAGATCATCTAGTCCCAACCCCCGCTGCCCCCGGCCGCCATCCCTGTCCCCAGCAGGGACATCTCCTACTAGACCAAATTGCTCAAGCCCTTATCCATCTCTAGCTTTGAACACTGCTGGGGTTGGGGCATCGATGGCTTCCTGGGCAACCCGTGCTGGTGTCTAATCACCATCACAGTGAAAAATTTCTTGCTATTACCTAATCTTAATTCCCTCTCTTTCAATTTGCACTCATTCCTCTTTGTCCTGTCACTACAGCTCCTGACAAAGAGTCCCTCTCCAGTTTCCCTGTAGGTTCCCTTCAGGTTCTGGAAGGTGCTATGAGGTCTCTTCTCCAGGCTGAACAGCCCCAACTTTCTTAGCCTGTCTTCATAGGGGAGGTGCTCCAGTCCTGTTACCAACTTTGTGGCCCTCTTCTGGACTTGCTTCAACAGTTCCATGTCCCCAGAGCTGGATGCCATACTTCAGGTGGGGTCTCACAAGAGCAGAGTAGACGGGTAGAATAACCTCTTTTGACCTGCTGGCCCTGCTCCTTTTGATGCACCTCAAGGTGTAGTTGGCTTTCTGGGCTGCGAGTGCACATCACCAGCTGATGTTTAGTTTTTCATCAACCATCTCTCCAAGGTCCTTTTCTGCAGGGCTGCTCTCAATTGCTTCTCCACCCAGCCTGTAGGTATGTTTGAGAGAGATTACCACAACCCAGGTACAGGACTTTGCACTTCACTTTGTTGAACTTAATGAGTTTTGCATTGGCCCACCTCCCAAGCCTGTCAGGGTCTGTCTGGATGGCATCCCTTCCCTCCAGTGTGTTGACGGCACCACACAGCTTGGTGTTGGCAGCAAATTTGCTGATGGTGACACTGTCCATGTCACCAGCAAAGATGTTGAACAGTATCGGCCCCAGTACCAACCCCTGAGAGACACCACTTGTCACTGGTCTCCCAGTGGACGGTGAGCTGTTGACCACAACTTTGTATGCAGCTATCCAGCCAGTTCTTTACCCACCGAGTGATCCATTCATCAGATCTGTGTCTCTCCAATTTAGAGACAAGGATGTCATGTGGGACAGCATCAAACACTTTGCATGAGTCCAGGTAGAAAGTGTAGGTTGCTCTACCCCTGTCCACCAATGCTGTAGCCCTGTTGTAGAAGACTTGTCTCAGGAGCTTGTGATAATACACTGTTTTACAGCAGAATGAACACAGGGATGAGTACAAGAAGAGATAAAATGTTCAGCACCACAGAAGACAGTCTGAACTTTTCATTGTTTCTTTAATCATGGAGGGTTGCTCTTATGAAGAGAATTGAAGGGATAAAAAGTAACTTCTGTTTATGAATACATAATAGTGAAGATGATAAAACTTCAGGATCCCAATTCTACAGACCTGGAACTTGCAAAATGTTTTAATTGAAACTGGTATGGCAGTTGAACCCTGCTTTTGGATATTCAGCCAGACTAGTGAACCACATCAGTTGATGGCAGGAATTTGGAGTTCTGCTCAGGTTTGCTAACATATTCAGGAGAAAGGATGGTCTTAGCTCCTCTCCTTCCTTAACACATGGACACAGTGGCAGTACTTTGACACTGATGAAAGGACACAGATTGTTGGTTATTAGACACAGTATGGTAGATGTTGCCTTGTTCTTTCACTGGAAATACAGATCAGATGGAAGCATCCTTTGGGATGCCAGTTTGACTGTGCTGAGTAGACAGGCTTAAAATGATGATTAAGTAACCTTTCTGCTGAGGAAAAAGATTATCAATTAAGTTCTCATCAGAATTAAAAAGCTTTGAAGTAGCAGTGGGAGAAGCTGCATTCATCTGATAAATGCTAATACAAAAATGTAATGCAGTTCAACTATAGAAATATTGTAATGTCTCACTTCTCTTGATGAGAGAGCAGGTTCAAGTCACCTATGCTGCAGGAAATGCACATATTTCCAGATTAGACACAATTATTTCTGGCTGTCTTCCTATTTTTAATCTGCCCATATGCCAGTCTGATAATTAAAAGAATAGGTAAATTAGATTTCCTGGCAGTGGATAAAAGTTTACTGTAATGAACATCCCACCACATTCATGAAATGCTTGTTTAATAGCCAACTGCTGAATGTTGTTTTTAACTAAACAAACTAAAATATGTATGTTGGGATGACAGCACTGAATTGAGACCTGAATGAAAACCTGAATAGAAAGAAATGCAGTCTAGGACTATAACGAATTCACTTCTTATGTAAGGATGCAAGAGAGAAATTAGATACTAATGACCAGATCAGAAAGAGCGTATTGAATGCAAAATATAGAAAGACTAGTGGCAAGCCTAAAGATGAGTAATTTCTATTAATGTATATGACAAAGCATGAGGCTTAATGAAGTTATTTACTGATGCTTTAAATTAACTTACTTGTTTTAAAATAGTTTATGGATGTAACCATAAGCTGTCCATTAATTTTCTAGGTATTTTTCTAAAACTAGCTGGTTTTTGAATTCTAAACAAAGTAGTGCTTAAAAATAATGAAAGGGAATTTCTCCTTTGTTTTACCTCTTTCAGTTTAATAATTAGCAACCTGAGCTCATGCAGTGTGTTCAGTATGCCCAGGTGAAAAATAGAAATTGCTTGTGCCTTCTAACTTAAATTTGGGGAAAGAATCATCTCTCTGTTAGTTAACAGAAGGTTCTGTGTTTGGTAATTAACTTCCAGTTTTCTCTCTTTCTTCTGCTGTTTTGGTTTTTTTTTTTAATTATTATTATTTTCGTGGTGATAGTAGATGACATAATTATTATGAGAGTTGTAGCAGAGCCCCATAAGCTGTTCTTCTGTTTTTGCTTCTGTATCTGCTGAGGTGCCTTTTTTCTTTTTTTCCAAACCTTCCTCCAATGTAGACTCTGCCTTAAAAACATAAATATATTTTTCAACACCATAGTTATATCTGTCTTGGGTTTGTATCTCTAAACTGGGGGCAGTGGTACTTCCCTGCTATTCAAAGTTTTTTTATATACATTGGAGAACAATCCTGGATTTTTTCATTGTTACTTTATCTGCCTAGTGAAGTAGAAATAGTTGAATTAGAGTCATGGTTAACTTTTTATGCTTGTGTGCTGAAGGCTTCGGGTGCTAATGTCCATAAAAATTTAATTGTAACAGTAGTTTTAAAAAATCCTCAGAAAGTTAATCTTGAGGGTCTTTATGTGTTTGATCATCATTACGTGGATTCTTCCCACAATTAGTCTTAACTCTCTTTACTAGAGATGTGCAACCATGAGAGTGTGAGTTACAGTCCAGTAGTTGTAAAAAACCATCAAGGTCATTAACACCTTACCTTATGTAAATACGTGTAGGGAAAGGAGGGGGGAGTTCAAATAATCTATTCATTCCTGCATTTTCAGAACTGTCGAGATCAATTGTTTCATTATTGCATAGTCATAGTAACTAGAGCTGCAGGGAGTTTAAAAAAAAAAAAAAAATCCACAAAGGAGACCTAAGTAGATGTGGTTATTTGTAGAGAATCTTTTTAGACAAGAGTTAAAAAGTAGCTCATGGTAATTCTTACTAACTTTATATCTTTGCTCAACTTTTGTGATTTCTGATTTCTGTGGAATGATATTAAACTTATTTTGCATAATAAACTAGATAATATGTACACTATATAAGCTACTGAATATATGTATGAATGTGTAGTGGTTGAATAAACTGAAAAAATGAGTCACTGATTGCAGGGTAGGTTATGTTTGCTGGATTTCAAATGTATTCTAATTCTTTCTAATAAATCAAAATTAGTCAGAAAGTATTATCAGTTCTTTAACAAGTACCTTTTCTCAGTGTGCATTCTGAACTTACTGCTGTCTCTAAAAAATTCCCAGGAGGACAGCTTTCCTCAAGTATGAACAGAAGTGTGAGTTAGTGCAAGACTTATTTTCTTGCTGTTTCTTTGCATCCCCTTTTCCCTTTCTGGTGGAGCGTGAGCATAAAATCTAGGTGTGTATCATCAGTGTTTGCAGTTTTACCACAAAAAAAAAAAGTGCAGTTAGAGGTCAGTTTATTCTTTGTATACTGGTTTGGTAGACAACATTTTAGATTTATCTGGTTCTGAAAATTCAGACTGATCAAAAAAAATGAAGAGGATGGTGAGAGGAGAATGTTTATGTAAGAAAAAAAGAAAGACTTATAGATGGGTAGAATTTTGCAACAGTTTTACAGATTACCTTTAAAACTGTTAAGGAAACTAGTACTTGAAAGTACTTGAGCTACTGTTTTTTTGTTTAGATAACACTTAAAAACATTAGTTTTTAGTAAGTGATGATTGTCTATAGCAGAGTGTGCATACTTCTGTGTATCTGGGTACTGAAGGTATCAGTAGTAAAAATCAGTGCCATCATGTACGTGCTGCTTCACTCTGAGTACAGAACACAGCATGGGTGGGCTTTTTTCCTGCCGCATAGAAGGAGAAGCACTGTAGTAAGAGTGTTTAAGAGTATAAAAACATACATGCTCATACACTAAAACAAAACTACTTGAAGTGTTCTGAATTTCTCTCTTGAGTAGATGAATGAAAAAGTGAGTGGTTGAAAGAACAGTGTTAGAAGAACACATGTGAACCAAAATAGTTGGTGTCTGGGTCAGACAAGAGGTTCACTTTGAAAGTGATCTGATTGTTGCTGTCACCACACTTTGTTTTCCACTGTGGAACAGTCTTTGCAGTGTCGAAATTTCAAAGTGTTTTGGATGAAATTAAACTATAAGCTATGCTCCAGAAGCAGTTGCGAACAGTGTGCTTCAGCCACTAATGGGTGTCTGGTTAATGGAACCAGCTGAAATAAGAAAGTCTGAAATACAACCACCTGTGATGAGTTCCCTGGGGACTTGGCTTCTCAGAAACGCCTTTTCTGCTGTATGGATCCGCTCCTTGTGCGTTGCGCTGAAACACTATAGTCATCGTGAACTTTTTGTGGACCAGAACTTAACTGCAAACTCCAGTTCTGGTTTTGAACTTAATCTCTAAATGAGTCTCCCTTGACTTCGTGAGTATTTCTTGTACTCACTGATTCAGTACTCACTAATCTTGACTTGCCTTTCCCTTGCTTTCAACTGCGGGGTAGAGAAGCCAGTGGTAGTGGGTGTTAGGATGGCATTCCAAAGTGTAAAAGTAGCTGGAGTTTTCTCTTTGAAGGGAAAGGAAAAAAACAGTGAAGAAGATTGGAACTGCTGCCTGTCAGTGGAGGAGAGGAGTAGTAATGGAAAAAAAATTGGATAGCTCTGCACCATGCCTGCAGAAATTGAGAATGAAAACAATTGCTTAAATACAATCTTGTAGTAAGTGATGGAATTAAGAGTCTGACTTCAGGCCTCTCTTCTGGGCACAAGTCAATATCTCCATTAGAATTAAAGCAGCATCATCTGACTCTTCAGCCAAAGGCATCTTGGTTTTCTAGAGCTATACTTTGCTTAACAATTTCATTGTGGAACAATTCAGAAGACATATTCAAGGTAAAGACAGCATATCAACAATTTAAAATCTCGAAAGGTTTTAAAAACTAAAACTGAGTACAAATTGGGATTGATGTTTTTTGATTATAACCATAATTTAAATAGTACTTGGACTCTAGAAAATATAATTACATTTGAATATGTCCTTATATTGGGTCTGGTTGAGATGGATTTCATTTCCCCACAGCAGCCCTCACAGCGCTGTGCTTTGCACTGGTAGCTAGAAGGGTGTTGATAACACACCAGTGTTTTGGCTGCTGCTGAGAAGCACTGGCACAGCATCAGTGCTGTCTCTCAACATTCGCCCCCATCAAGGGTTGGGGGTGGGCAAGATCCTGGGAGGGGACACAACTAGTCCAGCTGACCAAACTAACCAAAGGGATATTCCATCCATATGACGTCCACTCAGATATAAAAGCTAAGGCAAGGAGGAGGAAGCGGGGGCATTTGTTATTTACAGTGTTTGCTTGCAAAGAAACTACAACACGTGCTGAAGCCCTGCTTCCTGGGAGGTGGACGGACATGGCTTGCTGATGGGAAGCAGAGAATAAACGTTCTTTCTCTTTGCTTGTGCACGCACAAACTTTTGCTTTTGCTTTAATAAACTGCCTTATCTCAACCTACAAGTCATTTTCCATCCTATTTTTTCTCCCCTGTCCAGCTGGGAAGGGGAGTGATGGAGCAGCTTGGTGGGCACCTGGTATCCAGCCAAGGTCAACCCACCACTGTCATCCTTAATTCTGTAAATACAGTCTGATGTTCTGTACCTGCTGGAGTTTTGCTGTTTGATTCTGGATTATATTATTGTATTATGGTGTATTGTAATAACAAACCTGTAAGAGCTAATATTCTCTCAGCACTCCTCTGGATACAGTCAAGGTAACAGTCATTGTTTGCTTTGGTAAAAGTTTGTTTACCTTGGTAAACAAATACTGAGTCAGTAGTAGTGCCAGTTTTAATTTGCGTAATTAAACTGCTTTGGAAATTATTTAGAAGTACAGTGCTATGTTGTCTTGATGTAAAATGACCTCTCCATGCATGGTTCTAAGTAAGTGGAAACCGATTTTGTTGATTTTGCTTTGGCATATCTGTGAGGGCAGCAGTGTTTCAGATGGTGCTGTTTTGTCTGATGCTTGGGGACAGGTTTGAAATACATGTGCTTTTCTGTGTAAGTGTTGTTGTAATCTAAAAATCAGTTTGCCTGTAGGGCATCCCAACTAAAAAGCCAAAATGGAAACAGGTCGTTTATGTTTGAGTTTCTTTGTTGGAGGCAAAGGTGAAAAGGGAATAAAGAGGGATTATGATTATGGTGATTTGGAGAATGCCTTGATCAGAGGGTTCTCCTATTTTTTTTATTTCCCTCTTCTCCCCCATACTTTTTAAAATGGGCAGGAGATATGATGGTGTCCTTACTATATAAACATTCAGTTTACTCTTCCAAATGCTTTAAAAATTATCTGTTACAGTATTTGTTTCTAATGCCTTAAATGGTGAAGTCTCATGGGCTCTCTGAGGGTGGCTTCATTTGAATTAGACGTAGTAGTAGTAATGTTTTTTTTTTTATCATGCAGTACTGGTTCAAGAACTATTCAAGTTTTTAGTTGAATACTCTATTTGATTGACTTCTTAGTTGGGTAGTTTATCCTTGTACAAAGTGATCATAAATGCTGGTTGCATCCCAGCTACTCCTTAGCTGCCTCTAGCCTCCTCAAATTGAAGTGCCTTTCATGGGAAACCTTAACCTAACAACTTAAAAGAAGTTGTAGCAGTTAGCTTTTTATGTGTGAAGGTCTTGTTCTCCATCTTCTGGTAAAACACTGAAGAACAAGGAGAGAAATCACAAAAATAAAACGTGGTCTTCAGCTCTAGGAGCTGTAGATCATTGAGGCTGAGAATGATGGTATTTTAACACCTCTGAAGTTTCTTTTGGTGTCCCCTGAGGTTGTAACTTTACTATGTGACTTCGTAAAGACATCATCTGGTACTAATGCATTGGTACAAAAGCCTGTTCACTCCAGACGTGTCTAAACTTGGATTTCTAATATATTTTTAGTATCCCAACTAGTTAATTAGAAAGAAATCATGTTACAAAGCTATTCTCAACCAGTCTGTTTGTTTTCCTTACAGAAGAGAGACATCACATTTTTAGATGCTGTGAGGATATGACTGCCTAGTCCATGGTCCTCTGCTCATTGGTCATGCCTTCTATCATCCTAGTCATCTTCTAATTTACAGTGGGTTCTTGGGGCAGGGATGATTTTACTAGTGCTCCACTTTGAAGGGAGAGATCTAAGCCTAGCTTAGTTTGTAAACTGTCATAAATTGACCTTAAAAGTAAACTGTTACCAGCTTTCCAGGAATTTGAACAATGCTGTCTTCATCACGTGCTCAGTTCTTTAGTGGTTGCAGTAGTCAGTGAGATTATATATACTTCAGGCTCACAGGTTTACACTGAAAAACACAGCCCTGGAGTTGAAGTTGTCTCGAATAAGATGAATATCTATGCCCAGCATAATAGCTATGTTTCCCAGAAAAAAGCCCCAACAAACAAACCAACACTTTTATTCCCCTAGTGTTAAGTCAGAAGACAAGCATCAGCATCACAACTCTATACCTAGCTACTTGATCAAGAATCCACATCAAGTCATCATGTTCCTTGTTTCATCTCTTAGGGTTCAAGGGCTTTGTCATGAGCTAAGATGTCTTGCCATTTGTAGCACTTGCTCTCTCTGCAGTACCCATGCTCTGTTTCTGTTTAGGGCCTTGTCACCTCTGCATGCAATTTGAGAAATTTCTTCATGGCTATCCTAAAGAGACTAGAGACCATTTTTTTCTGTAATTTTTATTCCTGGAAAGCAGTGTCTTGGTTGGACATTCATAATTTTTTGACTCCTTTCATAAAGGTATTTTATTTCTCACTTCACTGTATTGTTCTGTTCTTGATCTGAAGAATTTATGTATGTACAACAAGGTTATATATAATAGTTTAATTTTTACATTTCAATTAGACATAGTATAACTTGTTGATTTTTTTAAAATACTTTTTGTTTATATGTATCTCCTGTAGGTATTTCATTAGTGAGTTCATCAGTATTAAAGAGAACCACTGTATTAATTTTTAGAGATTTCATCTCGGATATTTTATTTTCTTTTGAGCAATAGTTAAACATAAGCTGTTGGAGCTCATGGCTACCATACCTTAAAGGTTATCAATGTGAAGCATATGCATGGGAAAATACTTTTTCAGGGAGAAGCAAGTAGGTTTTAGTTTTGGAAGTGAAAACTGACTAAGAGTACAGACCCTTGAAGTTAGTATTGTGAGGGGTGTCTTTAATCTTACTAATTAGGTTATTTTTGCAACCAAATAGTAGACAGCTCCTTTGTTGGAAAAGAAATAGAGTAGAGAGAAATCTGGGCCTACTAGTCAGACTTTTAAACCCTTGTCTTCATTTAGTGATTATCTGCAACGTATGGAGGTAAATGCAAAAGGCAACAAAAATGAAGTACAGAATCCTGAAGGGGAAAAATATTTTTTACAGGAGATACAGTGAATCTCACTTGTATAAACTTCAGTAAAATTACTTTTGCATGTCAAAAGCAGAAAGATGGCAGCTCAAGAAGGAGGAAGTGCATAGGGGACTGGATATTGGGATATAGTAGCCAACATTTCCATTTTAATTTCAGTTTAAGTTTTGGTAAGAGTCTCAGATTACTTTCAGGGCTACACTTCAGTTTTGTAATACAAAGACGATTGTGCTGGTAATACAAAATTGGGGAGCATCATCTGTTTTTTTCACGGGTCATCATAGTTGCATTGACAGTGTTCTTTACATTCAGCAGCAGTCAGTTGACATAAGAACACTGTTTCAATAGGTATGATAACTGTTTTCATATCCTTACTGCTGCAGTGTCTGGCTTTGTCTAGTTCACATGGCTCATCATTGCATGTTTTAGTAACTTGGACATTGACAAGCAGGAGTTAGATTATTATTGTGCATTACATTGTTAAAGTAAAGTTGTGTATATTTGAAAGGTAGTTCTTGGTTATCTAAAGTGTTACACAGGAAATTTGAGGAAGAAATAGTGGAAATAATTGCAAGCTGATATAGTAACATGGAGCTTTTAAAAGTCCATATTAAAGTTACCACTCCCTTTTTGCACTGTTCATCAGCTGACCACAGACAATATATTTCATGACCTGAGGGAAATACACACAGCTTTATTTTTCCTCAGTTTGCATGGAAAAAGAAAACTATACAGATGATGAGTAGCACTTGAGCAGTACTTACGTGGGAGAAATAGTATGTGGTATTACAAAATCTACTTCCTTTCACTTTTGTTGTATGTTTTTAAGGGCAATGCCTGGTACTAGATCTGAGTTTATAACAAGATCTAATGTAGAAGACAGCTGCTCACAAAGAACATCTGTTTAAATCATATTTGGGGTTACCTAACCCAAGTGCAGCACCTTGCACTTGGACTTGTTGAACTTCATGATGTTCTTGTGGATACACTTCAGAAGCTTGTCTGGGTCCCTCTGAGTAGTATCCCTTCCTTCTGTTGTGTCAACTGCATCGCTCAGCTTCATGTCATCTGCAAATTGCAGAGGGTGCACTCAATCCCAGTGTCTGTGTCATTAATGAAGATACTGAATAGCAGTGGTCCCAAGAAAGAGCCCTGAGGGACACTTCTTCTGGATCAAGTTATGGTATATGTATTCTTTCTTTCAGTCCCTTTAGCCCTAAATATCCAACTCTAAGCCAGTCCAGAGAAGTAAATGGAACTTGATTTGGCTGAAGTAGTTATGTTATCAGGCTCATTAGGGCGTGCAGCATCTCTCTGCATCTTCCTCTATGATGATGTCAAACCCAGGTTCCCCAATTCATTTTCATTTCTTCATGATCCATCTAGTGATACAAGCTGTGGATGGCTCTGGTCATTAGAACATATTTGCCTTCTTCACAGGGGAGAATCTTAAGCCAAGAAAAACGTTCTTTAAATCATGTGCATGGTTCATACAGGATACCTGCTTCACTGATTTTCTCAAGTTACCCTCTTTCTTGACTGGAGCCGTCACTTTCCTTTGAAATTACTGTTGATGCTAGCAGAATTGTAGGCATTCTTTACCAGCTTTGAATTTTTTCCTGAATCGGACCCTTTGATGGTAACTGTGAAGACAGCTGCTCTTTTGGGTCTGTTGCTTGTTGACAGGTACTGGAGGAGTGCGAGGTGGGGATGTGCCAACTGAGGGGAGTCCTGCCTTGTGGAAATGCCCAGTGTGAACCTGAAGGGGCAGAGTGATCTCACTGAGAAGTGCTGTTGCTCCTGCGCTTGCCTGTTTACATGGAGCTCGGCCATTGCTTTGCTACCTCTGCTGCCGTGGAGTTTATTTCCTGGAAAGAGTTCCTGCAGCCACTCTGTGTGCTGCTCCTGAAGATTCATCTCCAGATAACTTGAGCGTATGAAACTTGTTGCTTGGACTTTTCTCCTATGTGGATATGCTTGAGGAAAGTCACTGAAAAAATAGTTACTGAAGTGGTTTGGGAAGTGCAGCTTACCTGTGTGACCACTGTCTGTCACTTTCCCAGCCTCTTAGTCCTTTGGATTTAGTAGGGAATGAAAATAACAGTCCCAGGCATACATAAATTTTAAGTAGGCTTGCCCTTATCTAGATATGTACAGGGTAAGAATCTGTTCTTAAGAGGTGAAGACACACACAGATGTGGACCATACATGGGTAACTTCAGTTAGTGGTAAACAATGCCGCCTTTTAGTATAAAACACTGCTTTGGCATTGCAGACCTAGTTTTAGCAGAGAGGGTTATTCAGTATAGCTTTGTAAAGTAGCAAAGTATCCTCTGGTGGGTGTGTTGCTACAGCAGCATTCTTGTCAGAGTTTTGATAAAAGATTTAAAATGATGAAATGTATTGTTTGAATATTACCTGTGGCTAAATATTTTCCACAGTTTAAATCACAGATATAATACATATTTATTTTTATTGTACAGATCAAGATGATTCCCTTTTTGGAGGATTCGTGACTGTGTAAGCTGCTGCTAAAATAAAATGCACATTTCAGTCTCACAGAGGAACAAAACTTTGCTGCTGTGCTCTGAATGCAGTACTTGGCTTGATTAACAAGCATGTCCTGACTAGGGAGATAAGTAACTTAATGAGGCCCAGGGCTGGGGGTAAAATTCTTCCTTTTTATGGTTGCAAGCAGAGCACAACAATGATTCATTAAGCAAAACAGAATGAATTTGATTTTCTTTGTACAGTGGCACTGCTGTATGGTGTAGGGACATCCAGACAAGGAAATCTGTCATTGTAACAGATATTTTTGAAGGGTTTGGAGGGCATAATATAGTTCATGTAATGGCTTGGAATTGGCTGATCTATATATATGAGATAAAAATAACACTATTTAGTGCTGAAATTAGTGCCACTGTGTTATAGTGCAAACTTCTCTGCTTGCTTTATACACTGTGTTTGCCACTTGTAAAAGATCGTAGTAGCAGGTCACTGGCACACCAAATACTTTTTGTTAGACGGTGAATTCGGGGAATTTGCCAATCTGTTGATTGTATTTGTTTTGGCTTACTACTACTACTAAACCTCATATTTTAAAAATTAAATTTTATTTGCTTCAATTTATTCTTATTAATCTGCATTTGAATTGTAGAGATCTTCATTGGAGTGTCACTGGTTCTGGAAGTGCTTTTTTAATTCTCTCATGCAATTTTCTGGTGTTAAGGACCGCGTGGTATTTCTGTGAAGTTCCTAATTATCTGTGAGAATTCTATCTGGATTCTGTCATAATGGGCCAGCAGTCTTCAGTATCATCCCTTGTGCAGATCAGATAGCGATACTGCCCAGCTGGAAGTTTTTTAGTGTGCTGACTACTTGCCTATAAAGTCTGTCTCTCCTGCCCAGTGAAACTTGAGATCTTCTGATCTCAAGGTCTCCCCAGTCACTTGCCACGGCCTCCATTATGAATCAGTCTCTCTCTACTGAGGGTCTTGGTTTCTTCTTCAGGTTCCAGTTTTTGCTGTCTTTGTAACAGCGGGCAAGAATCCTCTTGATATTCTTCAGTCAGGCTTCTCATATGACCAATTGCTTGGTTACATCTCCTTGCCTCCTCTTTTCTCACCTCTCTCTTCTTCCCTCTTTCTGCTCAACATAACACTTTGAGACACCTCCAGGATATGTTGTCCTGGCTTGGTAACTAAGTTTGAAATGTCCTTCACTTGCCAAAGCTTGCATTAGTCTTGTTTGCTGCAGTCTTTTGAAGAGGAGAGTAGTAAAAGCAGGTAAGTAAGGGTGTAAGTCTCATTCAAAATGAGACTTACATCAAGTCTTTAATAGGTTAACCTAGTGTTTCAAGGATTAAATAAGATTCATGACTTCATAGATGAGCTTCCTAAATATCAATTTAACTTACTGGCAGAAACTATTTGGCAGATTTGGCTATTTGGCTGCCAGGCCAGTTGTAACAGATTTGGACAACCTGTATAAAAGCTGGATAAAACTGAATGGTAGTTTACTCAACCTCTTACTGCCTTGGTCTGATATGTTAGCTACCATTTCATGGGGTGGGTTATTGTGTTCTGATTCGGATTTTTTAATATATTTAGTCTAAAAAGAGAAATATGTTGTTTCAAATGCATTGGAAAGGAAAGTAATTAATTATGACAATGTTAGCTTTAACTGTTTATCTTCAGTTATGAAGCTGACTCTGTTTGAGCTAGGTAGTATTCCAAACTAACACAAAGAATTTTGCCAGCATATCTACAAATCAATATGAACAATAAGCTGTGCTGAATTTCTGATTACCGTGTTTGTCTCTCTTTTATTCAGTGGCACCAGCAACTTGCTTGCACAGTGTAAAATAAAAACACGCTCATTTATTATCCTTAACATCAAGTTAGGAAAGAGGGTTTCTTCTGCAAGTCTATAGTATTCATGTAAACTTGAAGCTTGTCCTATTCACTCTTTTAATGTGAATACTTATATCAGCTGAAAAAGAGAAAGAAATTGTTGCCTGTTCCATCCAAAACATTGCTTCAAGACCCCAAAAGTGAAGGACTATAGTATCCTTCCGTGGTGTGTTTTTTGTTCAGCTTTGCTGTTTTGCCACTGGCATCCTTAAACATGTCATATATGACAAGTCAATAATGGAAATCATAGTACTTCTAGTTATGTGAGTATCAGGACAAAGGGAGGCTCTTTACTGGAGTTTCTTTCAGGATTCTTTGAAGCCAACTGCTTTATTCTGATCTGATTATTCTAGTGCATAGATCAAAATTGCCAAGTAGTACTGAAATAGATGTTTGCTAATATTGTTAGCTTTTTTATCCAGTTCTCCTTCATTGCTTCTTTTATGCTTCAGCCATATGTGGTGCTTTTTTGCTGCTCTTAGGAGAGCATCATATTGACTCTTAGAGTAAAACAGACAATATTCCAGTCAGGTTCAAGGTTCCAGTAGGAAGCACTAGATACTGCAGAACCATCTTCTGCTGCAGGAGACGGATAGAGTATATAACTTCTTTTAAGGTGACTGTGTATTAGGATCTCCTTTAAAACCAAACTAGGCTTTAATGCAGCATTTGCTAAAACCTGCATATTTCTTACCTGTTCTGCGAATGCGAATTCAAAAGAATGCAATGCTTTTTATCTGTATTCCGACTGAGTTGTATATAATTGATGGTAGTATTGTGACTGCAAATGACCACATGAAACAGCTTCCTGATTCAGTTAGTAGAGTTGACATTTTTTATAAAGAGGGTTTATTTTGGACATTGCCAGATATGAGAATTTTAAGTATGTTCTTAATAGTACTACTGGTTAACTCAGTACAGATAGCAAGCATAGATAGGGCAATGCTGAATTTAAATTAGGCTAAGCTTGGTAGAGTTGAGGACAGGAATAATCCTAGTTTTGTTTCGTCTTGTATTTTTTTTAATGTGACTGACTTGCCTTTCAGGAATAGTTAAAGTTTGGTTTTCTTACTTTCTAATACATAAACTTGGTTCAAGTATGATTTTATCATTTGAGTTGCATCATATCTCAGACATAGCAAGTTCTTTTAGATTGTTGCATTTGCATATTAACAATTAAACAAAATTTTACCATTTTGTGTTACAGTGAGTTGAGAACCACTTTGTTCCATTTTTTTGTTCAGATATGTGGGAGACTGTGGAGCAGAAGAGTTTTGTTGTTTAGAGGGATCTGATTTGCCTTACCCCAGAACAAACCTCATCAGAATTGAACCACTGTTGTCAAAATTCTTTTAATTATAGCTGACCTTAAGAAAAAGGGGAACTGTGACTTTTGTAAATGGCCTTGACAGTATGAGCTATGTAACTTGCTTTCACACTGACAAACCTGTTTTCCTTCTGTGATGAAATAGCTTGTTCTGTAGATGAGGGGATAGCAGCAGATGCTGCGGACTTGGGTAAGGGAGGTCTGTTGAGAGGAATGTCAGCATCCAGGGGCAATGGGCTGACATACAGTTCAGCCAAGGCGAGCACAAGGTCCTGCAGGTGGGATAGACTAGCCCCGTGCACCAGTAGAGACTGGGGACACCAACCCAGCTGCCTTCCTGAGCAGCCTCCAGGATGCCCTTCTGGCAAACCACCAGCTGTGCTAGCACCAGTTGAGGGAGATTAATCCCTCTATTGAGAACCTGTGGGACTGCACCTAGGTACTCGTGGAGGAAAAGCCTTACAAATGATAGTAACAAAGAAACAGTTTGCCCACAAAGGCTGCAGTCTGTCCTTCAGGATACTCACAGCTCCATCAGACATTCCTCCAAACAGTGTATTCTAATGGCCCTGCTTTCAGCAGGATGTCAGACAACCAAAATTGCTCTCTTGCTCTTGGCTTTCTGCCTGTTATGCCCCTCAAGAAGGAAAGAACAAAATTGATCATCTTAATATGACCTGCTGTAGGGTAGAATTAGGCTGCAACCTGTAAAGATACCATAGGCTTGAGAGCAGAGATCCAAGAGGGATGTGGTTTGGATGTTGACATGAGAACCTTACTAGCTACTTTGCCTTAATGTGTGTCTGAGTCCCCCAGCCTTGACTAAAATGAATAGAAGCCTTTTGTGTTTTTGGTGGTGATGATTATTTCATCACTCTGAGTTTTATTTTGAAATCAGTGTTTGTAAGTATTCGTGTGGCAAGTGGAGAACAATTTTTTGACTAATGATTTTTTGGTGCATAAATGGTGTCTTTAAAATGCATAGTTCATAGTCCTTTCAGAGCCATGTAAAAAGCAATATCCTGAAGATACCTGTATCAGGAAGGTGGCAAGACAGAGAAGTTAAAATAAAGGCTAGAACTTTCAAATTTACTTGCTTAAGAAGCTGAATCATAGAGGGGAATGTCTAAAAAATGAGTTTTTAGTGTCTTAATTATGATATGCTCTTCAGGCTTCTATGCTTGGAAAATACGAATGTAAAATGAATCATGATGGTACTGTGGGGAGGAAGTGTCAGTCATAACATTTTTATATGATCAGAGAATGATTGTGTGTAGTCTGAGTTCCAGTTGTTAATGAAACAATAAATTCTAAGGTAAAAAGGCATGCTTTGAGAACATGCAATTCCTATTAAGGAGAATAGATGTGATCGTTAAGGAGAGTGGTCTACTAGTGAGGAATATAAAATTTAAAACTTATATTTGTTCCTGGATTTCTGATTGTTTTTTCCTTTTCCTAAACAGACTTTGTTGGAATATGCAGAAAAGTGGAAAACATCAGAAGACCCTCTGCCTCTGCTGGAGGTGTACACGGTGGCTATCCGAAGTTATGTAAAAGCACGACCTTATCTTACCTCTGAGTGTGAAAATGTAGCCTTTGTGCTTGAACGTTTAGCACTGTGAGTGTATTCTTTTTCGTTATTAAAACCAACCTCTGTGGTACTAACTTTGCACTGCCTAAATGCTTTCCCATTCTGGTGTTAAAAAGGTTGGGAAGCACCTATCTTCCTCATGGTGGATGCTGCGTGTGAGAGAAAATATCTTTGGTTTTTGGAAATGAGGCAAGAGGGACTCCTGAGATAGGACAAGCCAACATTCCAGGCTTGAAACACTTTGCTACTATTGATCTGCACGCAGTCTGAAAGTGCATCAGTTTACACAGACTTTGACAGAGTTGGATTTGATGACAGATCCTTTTTTTTTTTTTTAACAGTGTCTTTTAGAGAGTTTGCTTTCACAGTTTTTGCAAGAGTGTCTATGACCTTTTCTTTATGCGTTCAAAGAAACCAAACTTTTGTGATAGATGTTTCCAACAAATAACTGTTTGGATATTAGAATAAAGAATTGTTGATACGTTTTAAAAGTCAAAAATTGCCTCAAATGATTCTCCCATTTGACTTCCAGAAGCTGTATTGAACTTCTGCTGTGTCTGCCTCTGGATTTACCTGAAAATAAATGGGAAGAATTTCAGGCTTTTGTACAGGTGAGTTTGATTCATGGAGTGAAGTCTTAATAGCTTTTCAGAATGGTCTGGAAACTGAGGAATGTTGAGCATGTAGCATGTCTGTAAAGAGCAAAGCCTTCAGCTGGAAATCCTATATACTCTGCAGTAATTGCTGAAGGTCATGTTCACCTGCATGCAGCAGCTGTGGAGAAAAAAATATTTACACATTATTGAAAGCAAATTCATGTTTTAGGATATATTTTTCTATTAACACTCTCAGAAATTAAATATCATAGAAGTCATTCTTTATTATATATGGTTGTACATTTGAAACTTATGAATGAAAGGCCTCCTGATATTGCAGGATTGTTAGATCTCGCAGAGGGCACTAGCTGGTTAAGGTTAGAGCTCTGCTTTAAAGGAGGGTGTTGGAACAAGTTCTGCTCCTCAGTATTTATCAGAAATATGTAGTGGGAGGTCCTGTCTACAGTTTAGAAGAAAGAGGATTGGGGAAGAGGAAAGAATAATACTGAAAAAGACCAGATACAGTTACCTCAGGATTCTCAGCCTAAATAAAATAGGAAGATGCAAGGCTGATTATTTTATAGTGAATTTTGACTACCAACTGCCTGATATAAATCAGTTCTGAAGAGATGTGTTTGCTGAGGTGCTCCACAGCCTTCAAAGCAGGTCAAAGAATAATAGTAAAGTGAAAAGAAAGATGTGAGCCTTTTCTTATTTTGTTAAGGACCAGTGTAAGTTGTGCATTGCTGCTTCAGCTGATTTTTGCAGATACTTAGTTTGCTCCCAAGTGTATGTCTGCACCCAGAGTACAGTATATATATAGTATATAAATGTGGTGAAAAGTATTTGAATAGATTTTAGGACTCCAGCCTGCCTTCATCTTATTTGCATAGAACCTTGCAGTGAGGTCTTAGAGCTAAAATCTTTTGCAATCACAAAAATATTTTTTCAGTGTCTCCAGCACTTAGAAATTGAGCTGCTGAAGCATTTGAGGAGAGTAATAGTTTAGGCAGCTGGTACCAGACCAATGCATGGATCGAGTGTTTTGCTTGTCCATTTTTAAAAGAGAGGCCTATTTCAAACTTTTAATTTCAGAAGTAGCCCTGTTATTAAATCTCAAGATGAGTTTGAGCACTCAGTTGTTTTGATTTCTCAGCCTAAATCTTAGGCAACAGTGGCAGAAGTAAGATCTCTTTCAGCTGAATATTAAGATTGGTTTGTTATACATTTAACTCTCTGTCTGGTAAGGGGTTATTTTCTCAACATAAGGTATAAAGGAGCATGAAAGACTCATTATTAATGTCCTTTTAACAATACTTTGTTTTGTAAAATACATTATTCAGGTGGCTCATAAAAACTTGATGGAAAATGGCAGCCGGGAACTGCACATTTTAACTACACTTACACAAGAGAAAGGAGTGTGGAAGAACCCAGTATTGTGTGGTATTCTTTCCCAGGAACAGTTGGACCCAGATAAAGGTAAATTTTAAAATTATGGTTGGGATAAAATATACCTCATTTTTATAATACATTGAAATGTTATTATGATACATGGAAGATTTTCGTTTCATATAGTTTGTGATAGTTTGTAAGTTATATAAATAAATATACATGTAGCATTGTCTAAATTATTAAGCCATTATGTTCATAGGAATATACAAGTTATGTTGGTATTTTGCACAAAACATACCTTAAGATCTCTTGCCATTTTCTTTATAAGCCATGTGAAGAGAGTTTTCATACAGGCTGATTTACAATGGGGTAACTTCAGTACTAGAATACAAAAATTACTAGACATAAACAAAAAAATCCCCAAACTGTACACATATATATATGTTTTTAATGAGAATGGCTTTTACTCAGTTAGGAAATGCCAAGAGGGCCACTGCCGAAGATTCGTTTAGACCTGAGTTCTGAGAATGGCTGATAGCAGTTGCATAGGGAAGGTTATATGATCAACAGGGACTTACAGTGATACTGTCCTGATATATTATTTCCATTGTTGATGATTACAATTCAGAAATGCTGTCCTTGTGTTAATAAGTCTTAGCTGGTTTTTTGATTCTGTGCCTAATTGGTTTTAGAATCTTTATGAAGTGTCACACCTGAGCATCTATGGCAGAGCTGCACTGTTCTTATAGCAAGTAAACTAGTTCGTCTTACTGTCTGCCTGCCTTTAGCCTGGTGCCTGCTTATTTCATATGATAATCTCTATTTATTAACAGATAAACAATTCTTGTGTCTTTTAATGAATGCACCATAAGACATGGTTCGTTAGACTGCTATCATATCTCCTCTCTTCGGTAGTGTCTCTATTCTATACCATCTTCTGGCTTGACTGATCCATCCCTCATATGGGGAACCAAAGGTTTATCCAGCAGTCAGTATGTAGGTGTACTGATTTTCTGCTTCCTTCTGCGTTCCTTTCGTAATGTTTCTTAACATTAGACTTGCTTCTTGACTGAGCGTTGTTTTCTTAAATCAGGACTAAACCAGACATCTTTCTTCCTTGAGGACTAGTACCTGTTTCAGTGTTAGCACTTTCCCCTAGCATGCTGCCTATTTTTCTGTATATACAGTTAGGACATTTTTTCCTCAATGAAAATAATTTTGGTGATTTTATCAAGATTTTAGTTTTATCTGTTATGCCACATTATGGACTATTGTCATGTTTTAACTACCCTGCTTTTGTCAGCATGTTTTGTGACCTTGTTCTCTACTGCCCTTTTCCAAACGTTTGTAAAAATGTTGGATATAGGCAGAGGTCCCTGGTACAGATCCTCTGGAAACCGAAACCCACTGAGTTTGTTGGGTTTTTTTCTTTTCTTTTTCTATTAACTGATAATTTACCTGTACAAGGATCTTTGTTTTACTACCAGGAGAGATTGCTATCTTTTAGGGATTTGAGGGACTTCTTTTAGTGCCTCTAGAAAATTAATTGGACCTCCGTTTGTTCATATTACCATAACTCCGTCGGATAGGTCCAGTAAAGGTATAATCTGATTTTTTTTTTTTTAACAAAAGTCGTGCTTACTCTTCCACAAGATTTGCATTTTGGCACTTCTTTTAATTATTTATTACACATGTAATAGAGATTGTGGATTTGCCTGCAGTTCTCATAGTCCCGCAGAGTGTACTCCTTTACTAGCTTGCTATCAACCACCCTCTAGCCATCATTACAGAAAGGTACTCGTAAGAGAGAGGTTTAATTAATATTTTACTTTCCTTATAGTTGAGGCTTTTTAAGAACTCCCTCATGAGTTCAGCATTGGGTGAGGAGGACACAGGGCAGCAAGTACAATTGTAACCATGGATTTCAGGAGAGCTTACCTTAGCATCTTTAGCAATTTTCTTGGAAGAATCCCATGGGAACAGGTCCTGCAGGGAAATAGATCCGGTTGATATTCAAGGATCATCTCTTCCAGGCTCAAGAACGATGCATTCCAATGAGAAAGAAATCAGGCAAAGGGAGCAAGAGACCTGCATGCATGAATAAAGAACTCCTGTCATTACTCAAGCGTAAGCAGGAAATACACAGGAGATAGAAGCAGAGTCAGGCCACTTGGAATGAATATAGAGAGGTTATCTGAATAAGTCAAAATGAGACAAGGAAGGCCAAGGCCCATCTGGAATTAGATCTTTCCAAGGATATCAAGGACACCAAGAAAGGCTTTTTCAAATACATCAATAACAAAAGGAAAACAAAGGATAATGTGGGCCCATTACTAACTGGAGGGAGGACCCTGTTGACAGAGAACACAGAAGGCAGAGTTACTGAACACCTTCTGCATCGGTCTTCAGTGACAAGACTAGCCCTCAGGAATCTCTGGCACAAGAGACCAGTAGAGTGCCTTCTCAGCAAGTTCACTGAACTTCACTCATGACACAAAGCTGGGAGGAGTGGCCAGTACCCCAGAATGCCGTGCAGTCCTTCAGAAGGACCTTGACAGGCTAGAGAGATGGGCAAAGAAGAACTGTCTGAAATTCAGCAGGGGCAAATGCAGGGTCCTGCACCTGGGGAGGAATATCCCCAGGTACCAGTACAGACTGAGGGTTGACCTGCTGGACAGCAGCTCTGTGGAGCAGGACCTGGGGGTCCTTATGGACAACAGGCTATCCATGAGACAACCCTTGTGGCCAAGAAGGACAGTGGTATCCTGGGATGCTCTAGGAAGAACATTGCCAGCAGGTCAAGGGAGGTGATCCTACCCGTCTACTCAGCTCTGGTGAGGCCACATCTGGAGTGCTGTGTCCAGTTCTGGGCCCTTCGGTACAAGAAGGAGCTTCTGAACAGGTCCAGCAGAGGGCAACAAAGACGATAAGGGACTGGAGCATCTCTCTTACAAGGAAAGGCTGAGGGAGCTGGGCCTGTTCAGCCTTGAGAAGAGACAAGTGAGAGAGGACCTCATCCATGTCTATAACTGTCTGAAGGGAGGGTGTCAAGGAGATGGAGCCCGGCTCTTCTTGGTGGTGCCAGGCAATAGGACAAGAGGCAACGGGCAGAAACTGATGTGCAGAAGTTCCTTGTGAATATGAGGAAGAACTTCTTTACTGTGCAGGTGACCATGCACTGGAATAGATTGCCCAGAGAGGTTGTGGAATCTCCTTTCCTGGAGATACTCAAGAACTATCTGGACCCAATCCTGTGGAATGTTCTCTTGAATGACCCTGCTTGAGTAGGGAGCTTGGATCATTGTGGTTCCTTCCAACCTTACCGATTTTGTGATTCTGTAATGAGTTTGGTTTTGATGACTATTCATTTTACCAGTGTTTTCCTGCAAAGTTTTTACAGACATTTCAGGATTCCTTCTGCTTCTGAATGTTGTTTACTCAGGGATGTTTCTGCCTTGGACTTGACTGACTGAATCTTATAACAGTTGTTAACTTGTATCAGTGGCAAGATTGTTGTCATTACACATCCGTATTTTTGTTTCTCAGTTGACAAGCTGTTTTCTAGCTATTGTCATCCTCTGTAATGCTGCATTATTTTGTGTCATTTTCTTGCTAATTGAAGAAATATTTTAGTAATACCAAAACTCTGTTGTCCTGTTTTCCTTGTCTGTAATCAAGCACTCCCAGTGTTCTACCACTTACCCTCTCTCAGTGGACAACTGCCTCTTAGCAGTCTTCAACCTTAACTCCAGTATAAGAGTCTTTGGAATATTTGTAAACTTCACTTACAGGACTTTGGTTTTTGTTCTTAATGTTGCCTTTACCATTTGCTATTTCAGAAGTTCCCAAGTATTTAAGCAGTCAGCTTGTTACACTGGGTTGTTAGCATTTGGCAGATTGGATTAACTCAGTCTTTGAGTGGCTAGCGTAAACATTTTTCTGTCGGAGGTGAAATTATTAGTTCAGCTTGGAGGTGTTTTCCTGATCATCCTCTTAAGCTTTTGATGCCTCTATTTGTTTCAGTTATTCCTTCATGGCTTTTTTATTTTATTCCATCCTTAGTCATCTCAATTATGACCTATTTAGAATCTTTGCCATAACTGAGTATTTACTGAGTTTTAGGTCAGTGATTATCTCTTATGGAAGGCCTCTGTTCTTGACTCCTGAAGGATAGTTTGCCTCTTTACACCTCCTGTAGGAAGTGCAGTTAGTTGTCTGTTTCATCTCAGAGATAGATCCTTTTGAATTCCATTATTTTCAATTGTATAGACTCAGGACATAGTGTGAGATAAGTTCATGTTCTCTGACCGCACAGTGCAGCTTTTTCATTCTGATTACAGACAAGGAAATGCAGGCTTCTCTGAACTGGGTCGTTCTCTTGCACTCCAAGTTTTGAGAATGTTCTATTGCATGGGCTCCACCTGAATATGAGCAGGAAGTACTTGCTTCCTAAGATGTTAGAGAGACTGTTCTCTGAGTGCCATGTCATTAAGTAATTGCCTTACTCCTGACTGCCTTGGGCACTGCTTGGTTTTCTGATGAATATATGTTTGTAAGGATTTGTGTTCACCATGAACCTGTTTTTCCATCCTTGAGATTGTAATTTTCTTGTAGTGATGGTGTAATCCTTTAAAGCTGTCATTGGTGTCTCCTCAGCTCGTACTGAGGGTGAGTGGAGGAACTGTCTAGAGGAAAAGGAGCTTGGATAACCCTACAAAAAGCCAGGCTGCCACTGCTTTTTTGATACCTGATTCTGACTATCCTTAGAGATTTAAACTTGGATGCCAGGAGTTAAGTTCTTGAATTTTTCATAAGTGTAAATGTAGTAGGGAGGCTTCTGAAGAGTGTCCCACTGAAAGAAGGATCAAAGATACTACCATCACTATTCAGAGATTATCAAGGTGGATAACAGGCAGAATGTAAGAGCTGGCATGGCACTATTTTCAGTAATCAGAGCATCTGTCACCAGAAGTTGAATGATACCAGCAGCCTCACTTTTGAGAGAAACAAAAACCCCAGTGTTTTCATTCTGAGTATATTCAGAGATACCCTCTGGACTTTTTACCCTTTCACCAGACAACATGCCATCATAAAAGTATCTGGGATTGGTGCTGCATTCAGCAGAACTGTGCTGAGTTACTGTTTGTATGAAGGATTCTGAGTCCCAGCTCCTAGTAAATATGAAATTATGGAGTCCAGTTCACAGTCATCCACAGTGTGAATGCACATGTGATTAAACACCTGAAGATGACTAGAGAGGTTGCGGACTGGTAACTGAAGTTCTTTGAGGTGGGTTGTCCACATGTACATTCACCCCCTGGTTTCATCCTTCTTGGCCAGAGCGAAGTTGAGAAGATATAAAGGTCTGTGGTAGATAAATCTATACCTACCCTGCAATTGATGAAGGGTAGAGTGGTAGGATTATGAGTGCTTTATAAGGCAAGTGTTCCTTGCTTTGTGCTCTACAAGTCCTCCAGTCAGCCAAAACATGACATACATGTGTGGACTGTCTACCACAGAGAACCTATTACTGCAGAATTGTGCTTGCGGGTTATGCCTGCTCTCATGTGCTGCTAATCTATGGATTACTTTTTCTCTGTTTTAATCCATGTATAGTATAAGCTTTATCTGTAATAAAAGTTCATAGTCGTCCTCACAGACTTGGCATGGAATCCCTTGGTCAGTAGGACCTGACATGCCAGCTATGAGATTTAAGGAGTTAATAGGGAAACTCTGTCTAAAAGGTTATATTCCAGTATCCCCAAGTTAATTTGCTAGAGTGAGTAGGTCATAGTACCACCTGTCAAATGTTATCTGCTTGTCTTTTTTTCTCTTGTATGAGTTCTGTAAGTTTATGTGAATTCTGCACATGCCTTGCACATGCCTTGTTTGTGAATTTCAATGAGCAGGGGAACATTGCACTAAAATTACATTTAATGATTTTTCCAAGAATCATTCCCATTAAATACTTCAGGGTTTGTGCTCAAGTCAATGACTTGTGCTAGAAAAGCACTTGTGTCTCAAAACTCAAAGGTTTTATGAATTTATGGTTGTCAATTTGTTACAATTTGTCTACAATAATTTTTGAAATAGACATTGCAAGATAAAACATATTTTTTGAATGTTAAAGAACAAAAAAACCACAAACCCCTCAAAATCTCATCCTTAAGACTGTTCCCCATCATAGATTTACTCCTGTAACCTTGGCACTGTTTTTGTCTAAAAATGTCATCTGTAGTTCAGTTACGAAATAAATATAATTAAAATTCATGTTTTGAATGAGCTTTCAAATGTTAAACTTCATGGTTATAATCACTTGGATTAGAATAAAGGCTTAAGAGCTAATATGTAGCTTTAACCCTGAGGTCTTCCTATATCTTGTTGAGAAGATAACAGAAAATGTTCTGATGCTTATGCAACACAGGCTGGCTGAGGCAGTAAACACTAAAGGAAGGGGATTACTGAGTTCTAGCAGGTAGAACATGGAGTCTAAAATATTAAATGCAGTAATTATAATAATAAATCAGAGTGAAACATCTTGGGTTACCGATATAGCTTAAAGTCTAAGGTCTTCCTGTATCTTGTTACAGAAATAAGGTAAAATGTTCCAGTGTTATTCCAGGCAGACTATCTGGGACTAAATGTTATGGGTGAATGGATTATTGGAACCTGGTAGAGGAAGAGCAAGGCTGAAACTATTGAATGTAGTTAATCACTGGGTCATTTGTGGGTTGACAAGAGTATGAACGTTTTTTGTAAGGCATTGGTAATGACATTAAAGGAACATTCATCTGCTGCTTAAAAGGCAATCATCCTCTAATAAATACAGAAAATGGCTACTGTCTGTCAGTTGTCTGTTAGTGCACTGTGGTTTTCCTTTGTTCCTACATGAATAAAAATCTGGTCATAGCTTCATCAACATGAGGAGAAGAAGAAGGAATTCATATTTAGTTTGAATACTCTTGAACATCAATTAGTTATTGCTGATCATTTGTCCCAGGGCACAAGAATCCTGAACAAATAATTGAGAAATTGGTTGGAATGATAATTCAACTGTAAATCTGAAAATGCATGAAAGATACTGATGGGGTCTAACAAGCCTGATTTCTGCAAAAGGCTATATATTCTGCCCTAAAATTTTGTGTGCTAAAGTAATAAAGAACACAGTTGACCTAATTTTGATTTCAAGACGGACTTTTAGCAATATTCTGTATAAGCAGCTAGAAGAAGGAGAAATCATGAGATAAAAAGACAGTCATGAATCAAAAACTAACTAGGACGGGAGGCAGCAAAGAATAAAATGAGATAATTATTTTTCTTTTAGTAAACCTCATGTTTGATATACTAAGACTCCAAATACTAGAGACACAATTTTTCACATGCCGAAAATACTTCATCAGGACCAAACAGGGCTTTAAAACTCAAGAAAGCATAAATTAAGTAAACGGGCACCATAATTCAAGGGAAATTAAGGGAGAGTAAATTAAGATAAATACAATGAAGGTTTCTACCAAGATGTGTCAGAAAGTCAGCACTGCAAATGCCTAGAAGGTTTTGTGAAGGGGTGATGAAAATACTCAAAGGCTGGAGAAAAGCTCATTTAAAAAAGATCAATATTATATCCTATTAGTGAAAGTATATAATGGATTTCCTGTTTTTCATAAAAGAATGGAAACAAAAACCAGTAGAAAATTCTGCTGGTTTTAAAAGATTTGAGAAGCATGTCATGAAATTAAAATGTGGATAATTGAAAACCAAAATATTTTTTTATGCAGTGTATTGAGGAAACAGTTGCCACAGGGAGGGGTTGTTGTCAAAAGGATTAAACAAAAGTGATTGTCTAGGTGTCTAGTTTTAATAACTGACTTTAAATATTTTGAAGGTAGTACTAAACCTCATGCTTCAAAGCTGAAATGGTTTTGGTCTTGAAGGTCTGGATTAGACTCAAGATGTATATTTAAGAATGGGAATGTTAACCTGTGCTCCCCTTTTTTGTAGGATTCTTATGCCTTCCTCTAAAGCACCTAGAGTTGAGTTGTTAGCGTAGACTACAGAGTTTAACTCTGGTAGGAGCATATCTGAAAAATGCAGGTAATACCCATGTCTTATGAGTTTTAAACTGTGCACAGTCAAATGTATACAAGATAAGCCTCTTTTTGTAGGAAACTTATTTGTATTGTAAAACTTCTAAATAAGTTTGACTGCATTCTATGGATGCATATATAAAGTATGTAACACCAATAGAAAGCAGTTCAGATATGTCTACGCTTGTCACATATGTCCTTAAATAGCAAGATCTTTAATAGGCAACTATTAGCAAAGGTGTAGCACAAATGTACAAAGGATATGAGAGCAGTAGCTTTGTGTTGCCTTTCTGTAGAGCTATAATGAAATATTTTAATATTTATGTGCTTTCTAAATTTGTTTTGTGTATCTGTTTTGCCAAGAAATTAGAATTAATTAAGGTAGAAACAAGGCCTGTGACAGGGAATCCTTATGATAAAGAAGTATAGTTCACACAGAAGCTTTTCCTCATCTTTGCTTCATACCTTTTGTGCCTGTTTTGACTTGTATAAATCTTAGGGGTCAACCATAAATGAGTAAATGTCATCTGTTAACTCTATAACATGCATATAATGTTTTGGCTTTTTTTTTTTTTTTTAAGTGAATGAATTTTTAGTGTCTGAAGGCCCTGTCCTGCTGGATATGCGTATTAAGCACCTAATGAAAACAAAGCAATTAACGCAAGCTACTGCCCTGGCAAAACTCTGCTCTGACCATCCAGAAATCAGTGCAAAAGGCAATTTCAAACAAACCTACCTGGTCTGTCTGTGTTCAGGATCACCAAATGAAAAGCTAATGGAAGAAGTAAGTAAAAAACTGAAGAATTTTTTTTAGGGTCATTTCTTTAATGATAATAAAGTTATTAATCATAGGCTCGTTTTCTGTAGAAGAGGTTTTTCTCTTAAAATATGACCTAAAAATGTTTTTGATATTTTGTTTTTTCTTTTCATTTAAGTCACTTCTAAGCTGAGTAGTCATGACTCAAAACACTTGTGGAAGTGTTAATATTAGGTTGCTAGTAGGCATTTTCTGCTTGTAGGCATTTCTCTGCCACAACTTTTTTGATTTTGCTTGGAGTATTTTAAAATTCTGCCTCAGATCGCATTAGTAAGGTGAAGATAATGGTTTTCCCATTCTTACTATTTTAGCTATAGCTTTTTGTGTACCTAATACATAGAATGGGGCCCTTTAGATGCTACTTGCAGTTCAGAGAATAAATTTGACCCAAATTCCTGGATGAGATTCAAGGTGAAATCAGATACTTTATCTGGTTTGTAATATAAAATCCTTCTAATTTAAATTTAAAAGTCAAAGAGGAGATGTCAGCTTTGCTCTTTTGCATTCTTTCAGGTGGCATCTTCATTTCTCATCCCATGCCAAAGTTTTAGCTGAGCTTTTTTCCTTCTTAAAGGATAATTAACTGCAATTGTCGCTTTTCTTGTCTGTCTGTATCTCTACTGTCTTTTTGTTACTGCTGTCTTTTTATGTTAATAAGAAGTACTAAGCATATTGCAGTTGATCATAAAGAGATGAAAGCTATGCCCTGTTTGGAGCTGAGAAAGTTTCCTACCCTAGATATAGGCTAAATTCCAAGATGACAGCTTCTCACTGAGCATGTTCTTCAGATACTCAGTAGGATTGGATCTGTCTTGCTCTCCCAGCTCTAACTGCTGCAAACCCTGCCAGAACGGGCTCAGGAGGGGCTGTGACAGGGCTGTGCAGTCTTATCCTTGTTTTCTGAAGACATTCAATGGAACTTGGAATTTAGGAGCCTGCAAATATGCTCCCTTCATTACCCAGCCCCACCGTGCTCCCAGAGCAGAATGGGCTCGTTCAGTGAATGAACTGTGAATCCTCAAAAGGAATGAGGTAGCCTTGTTTCTTTGGATGCCGTAATGTACATATAAGTTCAAACTGGGTTATTAGAGAACCTAATTCAGATATTTCCAATCTTTGGATTGCTTAGATTTGCAGCTTCAGCTTGCAGCAATGTTTCCAGTATTACTAACCCTTCTGGAAAGATCATGTATTAGCGAGACAAGGCAGAAACGCTTTAACATATCAACATATGAACTGAGAAGGACAGTCATTTTGCAGTGTGAGAACAGTAAGAAAATGGTAAAAAAAATAAACTGTAAAAAAATATAAATTAGTGGTGTGGAAACTTTTATATCCATTAGGCAGAAAAGTAGCATTTGAGCTCATTTTCAGCTTGGATTAGTCTAGTAGTTTGCTTTAATAATGCAAAGAATTCAGATCTGCAGTATGTGAAATGCTAGACTGACAGACTTGATGGCTGGACCTGTACAGACCTTTGTTGGAAACTGGGTCCCTTAGGAAGTCTGAGAGGCTGGTAAAGCTTTTCATGAAAAAAATTCCTTTATTGTAAGTTCAGTTTGCCATATTCTTCTCTAAGCTTTTAATAGTCCTAAGCTTTTGATAGTCCTTGTCTGGGATGGGGCACTGAGCAAAGCAGACCTTCAGTCTAAATTGCTATTACAGTTATGCTGTTCCATCTTAAGAAATGCAGTTTTCTTTAGAAGATGACTTTGAGGTTATTAAACCTCAAATGACGTTTAGGTGAATTTTGAGGTAAAAATGAGTAGTTGTACTATTAAACATTGTGGTTTGATTGGTGGAGCAGTAGCTGGATGCCCTGGTGCCCAGTGCAGCTGTGCTGCCACCTTATCCAAAGTACTGAACCACCTGGGTGTTTGGTTGGGCACTTCTGGTTCTTGCTTTGGATGGTCTTGTGATTTCTCAAGAGAGAATTCCAACAGAGCTGGTGCTGTGGTCAAACTATTCTTTAGCTGCTTGTGTCCAAGAATAAATACTAGCATGTCCTGCCAGATGCACTAATTGATGTAATCAAGCCAGTCTGCTGAGAATCAAATTAGACAGTAGTTTTTATAACAAGTGAGCTGATTCAGTACTTATACAGCTGTCTAGTACTACCGGGCAACTGTGGTTTTTCCTTTGATCTGCCATGAAGTTAAGAACTTGAACAAACAAATTATATTCTAGAGACTGTAGTGTTCTTCTAGAAGAGCATTCAGTTGACCTGATTCTTAATGTACAGCTTTCGTTTTCCTTTGTATCTTTGGTTTTTTTTAAAAATACTGGAATATTTGTGTTAAACTTCAGATCACCCAGCTGTGGTATTAAAGCAGTAGTAACATAAGTGACAAGTAAACTGAGTTAGAATTTCAAGTAGTTTTATCTCTGCAATTTAAAGCCATAAATATGTGTACCACAATTATAATATTAATGTAATATATATTAATAATTAATGTTGTACTTCAAAATTCTTAAGTTACTGGTCACAGTAGATACAAATAAGTCATATGTCTGAGAACAAGTTTATATTCACTTTAATAAAACAGTTTTTCTGGTGGCATAGGCAGTTTTGACACTGTCTAGAAATGTACTGATTTGGTTTTTAAGCTCATCTAAATATTCACCAAGTTCTAAATTACTGTCTTTTTGCAAAGGTTCAGATGACTGAAAATGTAAACACTCTCTTAGTCTTGTTCTTCTCTTTCCTCTCTTCTAGATTGCAGAAGTAGATTGCAAAGATGCTCTAGAAATGATCTGTAACCTAGAATCTGATGGAGATGAAAAAAGTGCTCTAATTTTATGTGCAGCATTTCTGTCTCGCCAGCTGCAGCAAGGGGAGATGTACTGTGCCTGGTGAGTTTGACTCTTGTTTTTGTCTAGTGGAACAAAAATTTAGTCTGGGAAAGTTAGAGCTGATACATAAGCCATAAGTGAACTTTCTTCAGCTGATAAAATCTGTGAGCTAAACAGGAAGGAGATAAGGCTCTTGGAGAGCTAAAAAAGCAAAAAGGATTTTGCAAGATTAGCTTCCATTATGAGAATTTGAAGGCCAAACATGCAATGAAGCAAATACCAATAGCTTGTTAATAATTTTTCTGTAGAAATAAGAGATTTAATAGCTGCAGGCAACTAGTCAACATTATGTCAACATTTCATGGGTAAGTACTGTTCCCATCTGTCCTTCTGTAATAACATAGTTTTCTTTCTCTAATGCACTTTTAATAAAGAAGGAGCTCTTTACTACTATAAGCACAGTAATAAGCTAGGTGAAGGTTCTTGTTGTTTAGGGCTTGCTTTCTTTAACGTGGGAGCAAATAACTGGTCTTTGTTGACAGATATTTGAGTCTGAATTTCCATCTGCTAACTTGCAAACCTGTACAGTTCCTGAAGAATTAGCTTTGTACATCTTTTTATGTGCAGCAGTAGGAGAAAACTGCTAATGCAGGCTTTTGCTTTAAGAGATTCTGCTAAAGGTTAGGGGGTTACACCATTCCACAAGGTGCTAGGAACTCTTGGCTATTTGCACCTTAGGAGGAATGAAGTAGTGAGATAATGTAGATGATAATTACTGTTTGGTGTTGGGGGGCTAATTTCTCACTAGATCACAGTCAGATTCAGCTCTTAAAGCAGAGCAGCTTCAGAAAAAAAATACATCTACCACAGAGAAAAGGCTATCTTCTATAGCAGTTAGAAATTAGTAAAAGTTCAGAAGTGTACAGTTCCAGTAAACTACTGTGTGAGACCTTTTTTTTTTAAGACACATCATGAGTCTGTAAATTATGTAGCATAAGGTATGGTAATACTGGTTTTATTCTGAACTGACCTTTTGGAACTGAGTCATTGTCATAATTTTGAAATTTAGATACTAATAGCATGGGTATTTTAATAAAAGCTTTTCTCTCTAAGATAATGTTTGAATAAATTCAGATTTTTTCCTTTCCCAAAGACAAAATGGAAACTGTTCTCAGCCGTGCATTTTTTGTGATCAGATCAGTGGTTACATTGCTGGCCCTGAAATATTGTTCTCTTGTTCTAGGGAACTGACTCTTTTCTGGAGTAAACTGCAGCAAAGGGTAGAGCCTTCTATTCAAGTGTATCTAGAGAGATGTCGTCAACTGTCTGTGTTAACTAAGACTGTTTATCACATTTTCTTCCTGATTAAAGTAATTAATTCAGAGGTAAGGATGCTCCTAAAAGAATATGTTTGGCACTTTTAATAGAACTGTAATCAGGAAAATTTATGAGAGTTTCTTGGATAGCCTGTCTTGCTGTATAGCATCAACCCTGGGGCAATCCTAATTGGTTTTAGGAAAGGCTGTAGCAACTTTCTTCTGCATTACAAGTTGATTCATTTTGAATCATTAAAGCTTCCTTGTTCCTTTGGAAAAAAGGGGAGGTGGGGGGCAGGGGCAGTAAACAGAAAAGCTGAATGCCAACAACTGAGATGAAGGAAACACTAAAGGCGAGGCTATTAGCCTCTACTATTGCCCATGTCCTCTACGTGAGGTATTTTCTGTAAGCAGGCCCTAACATTCCTCATCATTATTTTCTGTGTTTCAAAAATTACAGAAAAGGGAGAGGAAAAGCTTTTGAGGAAAGGAAATGAAGGGTGTATATTAATATATAAGAAAAATTAAAATAAAATTACAGAAAGCTTAAAAAGGAAAAAGAAACCACAAAAAAAGAAAACTTTTTAAATTGCTTATTTTAACAAATTAAATACTTGCCTTTTGTGGACTTAGATCCAGTGCTGTATTGAAACTCTATTCATTTATCTCAGCTAACCTCACCTTCTGATTTTCTCAATTTCCTTAGTAGTTGCAATATTTAATGTTGATAGCTAAATTGAGCTATTACAAAGCTTTTTAGTTGGGAGATTTCTGTAAGTCGGGATATTAATCCTAAGAAAAAAATTCCAGTTTTCCTTTTGCAGTGTTCCGGTATGGCTAATCATGATCTCCTAATCTTAAGGATTATTTTTTCCCAAAGATTTGAAATAAACTGGAATTAGAGGAGGGAGGAAAATAACTTCCACAGAGTCTTATGATATTAAGAGCTTTGTCTGCTCCATGCCATACTGATTTTTTTTCCAGTGAGTAATGGATCATTTCAATGGCAGAAATTGGAGACCACTTAAGTAGGAGACTGGTGCATTCATAAATTCGCTGGATTTTATTCTCATGTATACCACAGCCTCTCTGTGCAGCCCTGGCACCATGGAGACTTTGCAAAATTGATGTAAATGATGTTGCCTGAGAAAAGACCACATGACCTTTGGAACATTCTAATGATGGAACATTTAACTATACTTAACTGTATTAAATGCTTTCAGTTGGACTGAAGCCATGTGTTTGGTTGAGGTCAGTTGACTTTGAAGTGTCATAATCTTTAAAAATACAAATAAACCTTTTTACCTTAAGTGATTTCCAAATTATAGACCTTTCTGAAGATCCTTGTTTTTCTTTAACTATAGCACTTTTTTACCATTTGAATTCTACGCAGTGTTAATGCTCCACAGAAGCCCGTGTGCAATAATTGTGACTCAACTGACAGGCTTTGTTTAATGAAAAGGCTCAATGTTGCTCTAGTATAAACCGAACACCTCTAACATACAGTCCTGAAGTCCTTAAACTAGACAGAACATACAAGTAATTTGTCTTGTAGCTGTATGCAAACTTGCACATTTTTGTTGTAGAATGAAGACAAATTATGCAACCTAAGGAATTGCATCAAAAGTCGAACTATTATGTTTCTTAAGTAACAAGTAGTACTATGAACTCCAGATGCATTTTTTCTGACACTTAGGATTGAATAATGACATCGTTCACTTACAAGTATAGAAAGGGTTATGATAAGCTGACTTACTAAAATTAGTCTTGCTTTTACAGATCGATGGTGCTGGACTTGCAACCTGCATTGAGCTGTGTGTGAAAGCATTGCGCTTGGAATCCAGTGAAAATGCAGATGTCAAGATATCTATTTGCAAGACCATCTCCTGCTTACTTCCAGATGATTTGGAAGTTAAACGTGCTTGTCAGCTGAGTGAATTTCTTCTCGAACCCACTGTGGATGCATATTATGCTGTTGAAATGCTATATAATCAGCCTGACCAGAAGTATGATGAAGAGAATCTTCCGATACCAAATTCTTTGCGCTGTGAGCTGTTGCTTGTGCTGAAAACTCAGTGGCCTTTTGATCCAGAGTTCTGGGACTGGAAAACTCTAAAGCGTCAGTGTCTGGCACTTATGGGAGAGGAGGCATCCATTGTGTCCTCAATAGATGAACTGAATGATAGTGAAGTTTATGAGAAGGTTGAGGATTGCCAAGAAGAGACTAAAGAAACTTCTGTGAACGGGCTTGCTGGCCTTGATGAAGCTACAAACCTTCTTAAGGGTATTGGAGATGAAAAGCAGAAAAAGAGAGAAATCAAAAAACTCAGAGAGAGGGGGTTCATATCAGCTAGATTTAGGAACTGGCAAGCTTATATGCAGTATTGTGTGTTATGTGACAAAGAATTCCTAGGTCATAGAATAGTTAGACACGCACAAAAACATTATAAAGATGGAATTTACAGTTGCCCTATTTGTGCCCAAAATTTTAATTCTAAAGAAAACTTTGTTCCCCATGTAACTTTGCATGTTAAAAAATCCAGCAAAGAGAGATTGGCTGCTATGAAACCACTGAGAAGACTGGGAAGACCTCCTAAAATTGCAGCTGCCAATGAGAATCAGAAAACCAATTCTGTATCCAAACAGGAGCAGCGACCCATTAAGAAGAACAGTCTCTATTCAACAGACTTCATTGTGTTTAATGATAATGATGGCTCAGATGATGAAAATGATGACAAAGATAAACCTTACATACCAGAGATAGTGCCAGTTCAAAAGCCACTCCCTGTTAATGAATTCACGTGCCCTGTAACATTTTGTAAAAAAGGTTTTAAATATTTTAAAAATCTAATAGCACACGCAAAGGGGCATAAAGATAATGAAGAAGCTAAACGTTTTCTTGAAATGCAAAGCAAAAAAGTCATTTGCCAGTACTGTAGACGACATTTTGTAAGTGTTACTCACCTGAATGATCATTTACAAATGCACTGTGGCAGCAAGCCTTATATCTGCATACAGATGAAATGTAAGGCTGGCTTTAACAGTTATGCTGAGCTACTGACACACAGAAGAGAGCACCAAGTCTTTAGAGCTAAGTGTATGTTTCCTAAATGTGGCAGAGTGTTTTCTGAAGCCTATTTACTCTATGATCATGAAGCACAACACTATAATACCTATACCTGCAAAGTCACAGGCTGTGGAAAGGTGTATCGTTCACAGAACGAATTGGAAAAGCATGTTGAGGATCACAACAAGCAGCCTGAAAAAGAGCAGCATACTGAAAACCAAAATAATCAGCCTGATCTTAGTCAACCTTCTAAAGCTAATGAAAACACCGATGGAGTCACTATTAAAGAGGAAATGACATCTCCTCCAGCTGACAACCAAAGTAATTCCACTGAAGGAGAAAACATTGTTTGGAACCAAATCAAAGCAGAGCCAGTAGGGAATGAAAGTGTAAATGCGCCAGCAAGTATACTGCAGCAAGGCAATTCCTTGCCTAGTGCTGGTTCAGAGCAGTCTCTTATGGGCTCAGTGAAAACAGAAGTGACAGTTCCAGCAGGCAGCATGAAGCTGTCTGTTGTTAACCAGAAGATCCGAGATAATTTTGCAAAAAGAGGTAAATTGGCTGCTACTGCCAGTAAAGTAGATACTACTAAACCTGGAGTCCAGCAGTTGTGCCCATCAGTTGACTCTTGTCTTCCAGTTTTCCGAGAGAGAAAGGAAGAAGACTGCCTCAGTCAGACTCACAATATTCAAGGTGTTTCTGTGACCTCAGACTCACTAAAACCAGAAACCCTTGAATCAAAAAGCTTAGAAAGACAAGTGAGCATTGTAAATCCATTCAGCATGCAGAATCAGACAGGATATCGAAACAGTCTACCCATTTCCAAACTTGAAATTGAAGACAGTATTAAAGCTGCAGCTAATCTATATAACTTGCCTTTAAAAACTTTAGAAAGTATTACATTTATTCCATCACAGCCTAACATAAATAGCTCCCTAGTTCCAGCTGTGTTACCAGCAACCCCAGTTCAGAAATTTAATTGTCAGGTTGAAGGTTGTACTCGAACATACAATTCGTCACAGAGCATTGGCAAGCATATGAAGGCAGCACACCCTGACGAATATGCTGCTTTTAAAATGCAGCGTAAAAATAAGAAACCACGAAAATCCAGCAATCTGCAAAATGTGCCGAATGATGGGAAGATTGTGTATCTTATGCCATCGCAAGTGGGCAATCTCAGTGGTGCTGCTTTTACTGCACAGAACAAATCAAATTTGAATCCCACTTGTTCCAGTCAAGTGCAACATGTCTCAAGTACTCTTTTCCCAACCCACCTAGAAAATTTGGCCAATCCTATGTTGCCTGTAGTGGAAAGTGTCATAAATCCAAGTTTGTCTACTCGTATTAAAAGTGAGCCCGAGAGCGTTTTGTGTTCACAAATGGAAAATCTTTCCGGTGCAACCTTACCTTCCCAGTTGGATGATCTGGCAAAAACAGTTATGCCTCTGAATATTGATGGCAGTTCAGATCCTTTTCTTCCTTTGCCTGCAGAAAATGGTCCAATGTCTCTCTTTCCTTCATCAGCAGAGAATCCTCCAAATTCAGTCTTCTCACAACTGGAAAATAACACCAATAGCTTTTCATTGCAACTAGAAGGAAACACTAGTTCTGCTTTCCCAAAAGAGGAGAGTGTTGATCAGATATTTCCCTCACGACTGAGTAATGAAAATAACTTCAGTGAAACTAGTTCTCAACATGCAGCTTCAGAAACGGTGAAAAAAGATCGTAGTCAGGGCCCAAATGGGAAAGAAAGGAAGCCAAAACATAACAAGCGGGCAAAGTGGCCAGCAATAATTCGAGATGGCAAATTTATCTGTAGCAGGTGCTTCAGAGTTTTCACTAATCCTAGATCACTTGGTGGTCACTTGTCTAAGAGGTCTTATTGTAAGCCTCTTGAAGGATCAGAAATTTCTCCAGAAGCCCTGCAGGCTAATGGACAATCTTTGCTTGCCAGTATGATTCTTTCTTCAAATTCATTAAACTTGCAGCAACCCCAGGAGTCTGCCTTCAATCCAGAAATGTGTTTTAAAGATCCATCATTCCTCCAGTTACTTGCAGCTGAAAATCGTTCCACAGCCTTACTGCAGACTATGTTTCCACGAGCCAGTGTGACTAATAGCAGTGGGAATGAGGAAGGAAATCAAATTATAAAACAAGCCTTGGAAAGTGCAGGCATCCCAAGTACCTTTGATAACACAGAAGTACTCCCACGCGTAGTGACAACAAGTTGTGTCTCTGGTACGACTCAGATAAATGCAGCTGTTCTCCCCAGCTCAGCCACGTCCCCTCTGCTGCAGACAGTCTGTAACCCCAGTACCCTGCTAACAGACCAAAACAGGACCCTCAGTGCCAAAATGCCTCCACTAAATGAATGCAAGAGTTTGCCTGGTTTTGCAACAGAGGACTTAATGCTAAAGACCCTTGAAAATGGCTTGTGTCCTAGCTCATTTTCTAATACTGTTGCAGCAGCACAAAATTTTGCAGGGAACACTTCACGAGTTTCAGTTATAAGCAGTCCCAAGAATTCAGGATCAAGCAACTTGAATAAGAAGGGAACCAGTTCTTCAAAGAGAAAGAGAAAAACAGCTACGCCTCTGCTGGAGCCCAGTATATCACAGAAGGTAGCAGTAAATAATGCAACAGTGTTGGGACTTCTAACCAAAAGCACTGAAGGAAACATGAAAATACAGGGAGAAGGTTTTCAGTCCAACTTGCTTGCAAATTGTGGCTCTCAAGCGGTGGTGGAAAATCTCACGCAAAAACTCAATGTTGACAATCAGTTGTTCATGGCTAGTATGAAAGAGAATTTCAAAACAAATCTCGAGACTCATAGAGCGCTGCCCCCTTTAACAGTGAAAACTGAAAATGGGGATTCCCAAATGACTGTAAATTCTTGTGTGCGAGCAAATTCAGAGGAACAGATTTCAGAAGACAGTGTTATGCAGAACTTTGAAAAAACCTTGGAAATAATTAAATCTGCTATGAATTCACAGATGGTTGAGGTGAAAACTGAAATTCAGGATACCATCGCTGATTCAGGACAGAACTCGCAAGTAAATAACGCACACACTTCCTCAGAAAATTCTGCACCCAGTGTAAAACTACCCACTCCTACACAGTTTTCTGTGCACACGGGGAATGTCACTGCTGCAAAGGGTAGCTCTGCTCAGTCTGAGACATCTCAAAAGGATGATACTAAAATGGTGGAAATTTTGGAAGGCTTGCAAAAACTGAAGCTGGAAGATGATTCTCCCATTCACATCTCTGAGAGTGTTTCCCAGTGTCCTCCAGCAGATACACTAGCACCAGCAGTCCCAGCTGTATCCATTGAAAATAAGCCCCTCATCCAGATATCTCCAGAGGCAAGTAACATTCAGTTTAGTGATAGAGTTAATAAACCTTTCGTATGTCAGAATCCTGGCTGCAGTTACAGTGCTATGACAAAAGATGCATTGTTTAAACACTATGGCAAGATTCATCAGTACACTGCAGAAATGATACTAGAAATCAAGAAACATCAATTGAAGTATGCCCCATTCAAATGTGTTGTAGCTACCTGTCCAAAAACATTCACAAGAAACTCAAATCTCCGAGCACACTGTCAGCTTGTACATCATTTTACAACAGAGGAGATGGTAAAATTAAAAATTAAAAGGCCTTATGGCAGAAGATCTCAAAATGAAACTGTAAACGCAGCCCCACAACCTGTTGAAATAAAAACTGTGCAGATACTAGTAACAGAAAACAAAACTGTAGCTCCGTTGGTCAAAGAAGCTCAGATAAAGGAAGTTGTAGAGCCTGTAGAAGTCTTGGAGAAACTTCTACCAGAAAATAGTATTCCTGAAAGACTGGAAAAACCTCCCCAAGTGGTTTCTGTTCCACTTGAGCAGCATAATGCAGCATCTTTTGGTAGCATAGAGGCACAACCCAAACTACGCAAGGTTAGGAAGTGCAAGAAGGAAAAAGAGGAGAGAAATAGTAGAAAGCCTGTAACAAAGTCTCTGGAGTTTCCAACAAGGTACAGCCCTTACAGACCATACCGGTGTGTCCATCAGGGCTGCTTTGCAGCTTTTACGATACAACAAAACCTAATCCTTCACTACCAAGCTGTGCACAAATCAGACCTTCCTGCCTTCTCTGCTGAAGTGGAGGAGGAGAATGAGCAAGGTAAAGAGGAACGAGAGGAGGTGGAAACCAAACCTATCGTCAGAGAGTTCAGGTGTGAGGTGAGTGACTGCTCCCGCATCTTTCAGGAAGTTACCAGCTTGATACAACATTATATGAAGCTTCACAACATGACCTCAGAGCAAATTGGAAACATGAAATCAGCCCTAGAAGTGGGAAGGTTTTTTTGTGACCAGTCTCAGTGTAAGTCTTCATTTACAGCATATCTTAACTACATTGTGCATCTTGAGACAGATCACGGTGTTAAGATAAGGCCAAACAAAGTAGAAGATGATGGCGTATTCAAGTGTGACTGTGAAGGCTGTGACCGTATTTATGCTACTAGGTCTAACCTCTTGAGGCATATTTTTAACAAACATAATGACAGGCATAAAGATCATCTAATAAGACCCAGGAGACTGACACCAGGCCAGGAAAACATTTCAAGCAAAGCAAATCAGGAGAAACCGTTGAAGTCCAAACAGAGAGGACTCAAAAACAGATCGGGAAAAGAAGGTAACAGGCTGTCAGTGAAATCGAAACGAAAGAAAAACGTGAGCTTGGAAAATAAAAACTCTAAAGGAATACAAGTTCAAGAAAATAAGGCTTATTCACTGAAACGTGGCAAGTATGTGTATTCAATAAAGTCTAGAAATGATGCCTTATCGGAATGTACAAGCAGGTTCATGACTCAGTATCCATGTATGATAAAGGGATGTTCCTCTGTAGTTACAAGTGAAAGTAACATAATAAGGCATTATAAATGTCACAAGCTGTCCAAAGCATTTACTTCCCAACACCGAAATCTTCTTATTGTATCTAAAAAGCAGTCTGTCTCCCAAGTAAAGGAAGCCTCTTGTGAGCAAGAGGAGACTGATAAAAAAACTGATGTGAAAGAGCCTGAACCAAGTCTGATAGTGAGCAATAATGATTCAAGCACAACTACCTTACCACAAAAGGAAACTGAAAAAGGTGAGAAGGATGAAGTGGATGAACTGACAGAACTATTCATTACTAAACTAATTAATGAGGATTGCTCAACTACTGAAAATCAAGCAAAAATCTCTTCCAGTGTAAATAGTGACTTGCAGGAGACCAGCTCCTGCTCCTCAGAGAAGCAAAAATCAAATAACCTGAAAAGAGCAAATAAAGAAAAAAATGTATCTCAGAATAAGAGAAAGAGAGCTGAAAAAACTGAGGAAGCACTGCCTGTTGATGTGAGTAGCATGCACAGGGAGGAAGAGACTGCTGTTGCCATTCAGACGGCCGAGGAGCAACCTGCAGCTTTTGACTGGAGCTCGTTTAAGCCGATGGGTTTTGAAGTGTCATTCCTCAAGTTTCTTGAAGAGTCTGCTGTGAAGCAAAAGAAAAACACTGAAAGAGACTACCACAGTGGTGGAACCAAAAAAGGGTCCCATTCAAATTCACGGAAATCCAATGAGAAGACCCCTGTAGCAAGTGATAATGTCACTTGGTCATATTCTGAAACTGAAACCCTTGTGCTGTTTGCCAACCCATCACAGCTTCCATGTGGTGATAACGTAAAGATAGTTTTAGATAAGACTCTTAAAGACTGCACTGAGCGTCTGTTGAAGCAACTTCAGGAAATGAAACCTGTTGTCAGTTTGAGAAGGCTTGAAGGACGTTGGGAGGATGATCCAGAGGTTATAGCTGCAAAAGTAATTGTTTTGGGTACTGATGAAGGAGAATCAAAGTACTGAAAACCTAATGTGTTTAACCATGACCTGTAATAGAATTTATTTTGAATAGGAAGCCATCAAGCATGCTAGTAACTGTGGAACTCTTTTATTTTGAAGTGATTTAATCTAGCAAAAAACATGACATGAGTCATGTAAATGTCTTATTTGTTTTTATCCCTATGGGACTTGAAGAACAGAGTAATTGCTTCAGTTCTGTAAATACTTTATCAAGACCTCAACTTTCTATCAGATTGTCCTTTCCATAAACTAAATCTTTGTGAGTTGTCTGTGATTGGTATCTTTCACCAGGTTACTTCTCATGTATAACAGTTCTCTTTATTTGTAGATACAATTTTTTTGTATATATTTATTATTGTAAATCATTTGCTGCCACCAGCAGTCTGTAAGTCTAAACTATTAAATGACACATTTATATTCGGAATTTTAATTTGTAACTAAGTGAGCAAGTTTTTAAAACTGTCCTTCAATCATTTTAAATTAAGAACTTTTGAACTAAAGCTAGCTAAGCCTGTCATATCCAGTTTATTTTGCATAAAGCATTTTATTTACAGAAGAGCTGGATAAGATCACATTTCATAGGTTAAACGTACTGACACACTCTCATTTTTGTAAATTTTGACATCCAGTATCTATGGATGATATTCATATGTAGTTAACACATAAATATAATAGTTTTCTTATAGCTACATTTTTCATTGCTTTTAATTGGATACAAAGCATTTATGATTCCATAATAAAAATGGAAATGTGAATAAAAATAGTTTGCTACATTGGAGATTTAAAACAATATTTGGTATTAAAGAATCCATTGTGAATGTGATAGAAAATTAGTAGTGTGGAGCAGTGTATATATTTGAGGTGGTGATTTGTGAAGTAGCCCAGTATTGCCTTAAATAAAAACACATTTCATTTCTTGTTTTATACATGTGATCTTATAAAGGTTATTTTTGTTTCTGTAACTTAGATTGGTGTATAGTTTAATTTTTGTTAAAAAAACAAAACAAAACAAAAAAACTTCAGAAACCGTTTTTGTAAATAGTGGGTTTATAAAACAGATGGTTTATTTTGATAATACCAGTTTGGTATCTATCCATAAAATACACGAGTCCTTATGCCATACCATTAAAAGCTAAATAAACAAGACACTTTCTGAAAGGGAAGTGAGATTGTGATCTTACAGACAAACTCGGTGGTTGTGCTCTATTGATGGCATGGGCTCCCTTTGCGCTCTTCTGCCTCTTGCTGACTGTACCTGGCACCACTCTCACAACCTCTCTTTTCCACACTGGAATGAGCCTCAGAAGCGGTGCTGCTTGTAGTGCCCGGGATTGGAGCAATTCCTCTGTATGCTGCTAACTGAAATTACAGGTATCCAGTTTGTTGAGTAACCAAAAGTGTGAATGCGTTGGTGGGAGCTGTCAGTACCCAGGAATCTTCAGTGTTGGTTTTCATGTGTGATTACCTTGACTCAGATGGGACAAGCCAGCTGGATTGTGTGGTACCAAAAATTTTTCTTGGATTTTTCTCGTTATTGGATGTGACCTACCTTCAGTAATATAAAATAGTCTTTAACTTGGGTGAGATTGGCTTGATTTTTATTTTTTTTCTATAAACTTGTCTTGCCATGTAAAGCTTTGTATTAAATGCTACACTTGATTGCTCTTAAGCTATTCACTTGGAATCTTTGACAGTTTTCCTGAATATCAGTCCAGAGGGCACATTGCTACAACCAAATGAAATGACTTGTTGCAGGAGTGAGGATTATGTATGAAGCGACGGGAAGGCAACAGCAGTTCAACTTGGGCATAGCCCTTGGTTTGCTTCGTGGTGCTAAATTGCCTGCCTTCACAGACAGCCTGTGCTTCCATTTGAACAGAGCCCCTTGGCTGCTCTCGCTTTTGATCCCTCCCAGGTGACTAAACTGATAATTCTGCCGAGTTAGTAAATCAAAGGTGTTATCTGATAAAACCAAAATAAGTCCTTACATTTTAACTCTAGGAGAGTTCATTATAATAGTTACAAGCACACAGTGCCATGTTCTATCTCCTAAAGGCCCCATAGTCCCCCTGGATGGAGCTGCTGTTGGATACCAGCAATGGTGATTGTAGAGGGAACTTCTGCAGGGGAGAAGAGGGCAGAGATCCTCTGGAGCAGATCCACTAATATCGCCTGACATCTGTTCTTTTCAGCTGTACTTAGCCACTGCAGTCACTGTCAACAGACCTTGCAACTCTTAGTCTTTAGAAGAATTTTTGTGTTGTGTGAGTTGAATAGTTTCAGCATTGACATTCCTGATGATAAATTCCACATCATTTGCAGTTTTTGGACTGAGAATAGCATACAACTATTTAGTTACACAGTGCTATACTAGAATGCTATTAAAAAAAAAAAAAAAAAGAAAAAATTCCAATGTCATAAATATCCAGAAAGTAATTTCTGGTTTGGATGTGACTGTAGGGTCTGAATTTCTGAGAATGAAATATTTAATACTGTCTCATCCCAATCCAATTAAAGTAGGTGCTGTACCAATATAGTCAGTGCCTTCCCTGACCCTTTTAGGTGGGTACTGACACAGGTAAGCTAGCATAGAGTTTGTTTTTTCCTTTTTCAAAAAAAAAAAGTGTTTTGAACTTAAAGTGGGGGACCAGAGGCAGGGTCTGATTTAAGATGTCACAGATTGCAGAGGGCACTCTGGTTTGGTAATGCCACCTAGAAAGGCTCCCTAGGAAATAAAAACGGTGTTTGCATTTGGATGTTTTATCTTGGGTGATGTAGGAAACCTCCTGCTGTAGCAGCAGCAGGATACCATACCTGAAGGGATGGCTTCTCTGGAGCCTGGAGCCATACGCCTGCCCTTTGGGGCTGCTGAGCGGGATGGGGCTCCAGAGTGGCCAAGGCAGCTCTACCAGCAGCACCTCTGCTGCAGGGTGCCCCAGCACCCAGAGGTGCCACTGGCCCTACTGCTCAGTCCCTCTCTGTCTTCAGCCTTGCCTTTTTCTTTCCTCTGTCTCTGCCTTCCAGGCTTGTCACCTGCAAATGTGGGGGGTGGGGGGGACGCCATTCACGCAAAGGCTCTTGTTGAACCCCTTGTCGCCATCAGGAGTTACTAAAACAGAAGTTGGTGCTGATGGGGAAACAACCAAATCGAGGAGTCTGGCTGGATACAGAGAACAGACTGTTTTGTGATTGAAAGTCACAGTCAGCCCCTCTTGTGGTTAACTATGTTTATAAAGAAATCTGCAATTGTCTGAGCCCTAATTCAGTGTAAATAGGAGTGGTGGATTTGTCCTCACATATTTCAGGTGGTCCTTTTGAGCAGGACGAGGGGACTGTGGGTTACACTGGGATGTCAAGCCTATGGCTCTTGGATAGCAAGTGAACAATGCTTATACAAGTAACACTGGAACCTGTTGGATCAGGTGAGGAAAAGTAGTTGGCTAATTGTTGCAATGAGTTTCTGTGTCAAAGAGTTCGTTATGGCTCCCACCTGTGCGGGCAGGGACATGCTACCCTGAGGTTTAGGTCTCCTGAGCTGGAGAAGCTTGTGCTCTCATGCTCAGCTCTGGCTGGAGCCTTGGCATGGAAAAGTTGCTACTATTAAAGGGGTGGGAAACAAGGCCAGTGATACTGGAGAAGGAAATAGAGGGAATAAACTATCAGCAAATAGGGAAATATTTTTCTGTGGCTTTTTTTCAAACCTCTTCTGTCCCAAGGCAAGGAGCTGACTTGAATTTTAAAGAAAATTGAAGTCTATATAAGACATGGATCTTTTGATGTTTTGGAATATGAATGAGGTAAATATTTTTGTATGAATGTGCATGGACTGATCATGTTTTTTTCTCCATTACCATATGGGCTCAGATACGATTCTTATCAATTGCTTATATCCTTATGGAACATAGCACTTCAATTAAATTTTTTAACATGTCTTATTTGAGTGACTCAGAAGTTTAGGGGCCAAGCCTGTAAACTCATTTGAACCAAAAAATGTAACAGCAAACACCTTCAGGGATGTATGGATGAGTGAAACCTAAACTGTAGAACAAAGGCATATAAAGGCAGGGAAAGGGCTGTGGAAGGGAAGGAGCCAGTAAAAGACCAAATGATGGCCAAGAACAAGGGTTCCGAAAGAGATGAGTTTATTTCTGTTCTCCCAGGTTCCATAAAATCTGACAGCTGCTTTGTGTGATGCTCCCTTCGTTTTCATGAGCTGCACTGTCAAACACTCAAATTTTTGAGTGTATGATGTGAAGGCTAGTTGGCAGTTTGCTGTGAGTGGGTCGGGTTACACAGAGCTGGTCCGTAATAAATTTTCAGAATATTTCTCATGTAAGGTACTGGCTTTGTCAGAACTGAAGTATCCTCCAAGACTCAAAACGTGCTGATTTTGGAATTTATTTATTATTTTATGGCTGTTGGAAGATAGAATTAAAAATAAAACTTTGAACATACATTCCAAAGAATTAGAGTTCTTGTTTCATGGGAAAATTTTTGGTCTAAATGGGAATCTCTGACCAGCCACAGAGCTTTAGGGGATGCTCTAAAACCCTTCAAGCGCTGACTTTATATACTTTTTTATTAGAGAGCAGCTAATGCACAAATCTTACAAGAAACCTGTGTTGTCTAAACTGTGTTTGCTTCTCTTCATTTTCTCCCAAATAAACCTTACTTTAAAAACAATGAATAAATACTTTTTCATTAATGTGCTGTCTTCAAATCTGTCCTCAATAATTAAAACCCAGACATTTTAGAAACACTTTCTTCTTCCACAGTGTTGCCCTTGTCTTAAAAAAATTATGCATGAGGGCACAAAAGGGCCAAGATGATCTTGGGTTTTGTTCTCAGTTACTCAAACTGTGGAAGTCACAGTTTCACAGGGCTCAGGGGCAGTGGTTTTGCTTCATGCATTCTTTGGTGGGTTTTGTCCAGTAGCTGCAAAAGACTTTCTAACTGGAATTTCTGTCATGAGCCACGTTCTGTGCATGTAGAGATTTAACAGGAAACATCCTGAATTTTGTAAAGCACCTTGTCTTGATACAGTACTGATTCAGCATCACTTGAGATGTAAAACTTCAACTGGCTGCAAGCTGGTATCTGAGGGACTGCTGTCACTGCTCAGTTCAGCAGCAAAACATAAAAGTAGGTTTATTTTAGGAAAAAAAAAACAAACCACACCTTGAAAATCAGTCAAAAGCACATAGCTTATTCATTAGTTCTTAACATTAATTCTGTAACTGCTACCCCAGTACTTACAAATGTAATGCTAAAGGGTGCATTTTGATCAGGCTCAGTACTGATGTCTGTCCAAAGGTCTTTCATTCCAGCAACAGAGAGCACACCACCCTGAAATACGTTTTTTGAGGCACTAGTTTCTGTTGTCTTAAAAGTCTAGGTTCAACAGAAGACATAACTTAGCTGATTTCTATCCCTTTCCTGTTATCCCAAATGATACACATAACACAGAGCAGAAGTGTGTGGTATTTAAGAGATATTCTGACACTTGGGGGGAGGGAATAGATTATTCTTTTTTACTTTCTTTCTACTGGAGGTTTTTCGTATTCTTAGATTTCACATGTTCTAGAGTGGAGAAATCTACCAAAGGAAAGAGCAGCAGTATTTTCAGCCTTACTTAAGGGACCAGATTCCAGGCTACTCAATACTAGGGACTACTGGCTACTGTTCTGCCGTATTGTGTGGTCTGCATTTCTCTACTCACTCCTGGGGAACTGGGAATTGTCCTTTCTCTTAAATGCCACAACCACAGAGCAGAAGACAAGTCTAATGACTTCGGAGCTGCTTGGGGCAGGTGACCAGGAATTAACTCTGCACAGTGGTATATGCTACTTGCACAAGTTTGAGCAAGTTCCTTTTCCTAGAGGATGTGTTCTGATGATTAATGCCCTTAAACTTGTAGAGGGCTCAGATGCTTTCAGAAGGAGGTGCTCCATAAGCAGCTAAATAAGCAAGTCTGTTTTTATCACCATGGGCTAAAATAGATATGTCTACCTCTTCTTAGTTTTTTTCTTTTTTTGATACTTTTTCTAGTCCGGTGGAATGGGCTTGTGACTATAACAGTTCACTTCAAATACCAGCACTTTCCTATTGCTGTTGCAAGTCATCAGATCCACCCACCTGCCAAATGCTGTACATCCCCTTACTGTTCAGCTTCGTAATCAATCCCAGGTTCTTCCACCTCTGCATATAAAAAGCCTCTTTCTGATTGTACCAAAGCAATTCTGTCCAATATTCAATACACAACTGTGAGCAATTGTTTCACATGATTTATCATAAGCATCTGTGTTTATAATAAACTTGGTGGAATTCTCAGACTTCTACACTTCTTGTTTCAACATGAAAATATCTCGATGATTCTATGTATGATATGTATAATGTAATTGAATTTATCAGCTCAAGTAATGGGGAACTAGTAGAGAAACAGTATTTCCTTTGAGTTCCATAAAGCACTGATTAGAAAAGCAGCTTGTGTAATGGGAGGGCGGTCTACAGCTTTCTTTCAAGTCAATGGGGAACATTTTTTATGTTCATCTCATGTATTCAGTGGCAAAGATGAGGAGCTGTCCGGGAATTGCCCTGCAGCTGCTGCTCTGTTGTAACCAATGATTTCTGATTTGCGACAATTGCTTTTGGAGCCTTGCTGTTTCTTCATGTATCTCTTGGAATAACATTTTAGGGAGTACTTGAAAATGAGATAACTCAATTCACTTAGATTTAATATGATGCACAGGCATGAAGTTGCCACCAGAAAATGGAGAAAAATCATCTTCTCAGTGGGTTTGGAAATATAGCAGTCTACCATATTGGGACATGGTCTTATGTCACATTTCACAAGATGTGGTATTCTAAATCCATTGTACAATTTATAAAACAGAACAAGAAAAACTATTTCAAATCCTATTTTCAAAATGAGGCTGATTAGGTAAGTGCACAGCAACCCACCATCTATCTCTCCTGGGTTTCTGTAAAGTTTTTGGTTGTGGTGTTTCTCTCTCTTCTCTCTGTAAGCAACATGAAAAACAACCAAGAGTGAAGGGGTGGAGACCATGATTAACTGCAAAGCCCAAAGTCTGATGTGGGAGACAGGGAAAAAATGGTCAAAGCAGACATTTTCACAACCAGGCTGCTTGATATTGCATTCAAATTAATCATGTTCATATTTCCAGATATTTTCTGCAACTGCAGCATAAACCAGAAAGCGGAACATGAACACAACAGCTACCCAAATTCTTCCAACTCCTGTTGAGTATTTATTCACTCCACTCAGCAGATCACGTAGGAATTCCCAGCTCATTTTTCTCTTCAAGAAGGAAATGCTGCATCAAAGAAACACAAGATCAGAGAGATGCTTCCTCTTGGGTGAAGAAAAATGAGACATTCGTTCAACATGAAATATAACCAGTAGCAGAAATAATTTCAAATTGTTAAGCATTTAAAAAGGAAAACAACAACAAGTTGATCTTACTTCTGATAATTTGTACATTCTGAGGCTATTACCCAAAATTTATGTGCTGTTTAAATACATTTTGTCAATTAGCCTGAAGCTTAATCATTCTTTTAAACTGTTCCCTGTGAGAAATGTGTGTGTTCTCCCCAAGGATCTTCTGACTGTCAAGTAGAGCTTACTCTGGCAAGTTCAGGCTGGCACTCTACCACTGAAGTACACTTAACTTAGCCCCGTCAGTTATGCAAATACTAAGCACAGGCAAATCAGATTTCACTTTCAAATTTATGTATAGGAGCCACGTGTCCCATAATAACTTGACTACACAAGTGCAAATTGATTTCTTTTTGTCTGTGGTCTAACTTCTGGGTAAGCTTGTGCAGTATTTTAAATCCTGTCCTGCTTCATTGGATTTTATTTGTTGTATTTCTTATCTTGTGCATATCATGTGTATATCTTATCACTCCAAAAATGTGTGTGTGTGTTTTAGTTTCTTATTTGCACAAGTCTTCCCCTGTCCCAAATCTGTAACAGTTATTTTGGAAGAGCTGTCTAAAGGAGCCACTGGCAGTGAGACTCTTGTCAAAGTCAAAAGAAGACCTGAGATAACCACTAAGAATACACACTCACCTTTCCACCTGGCCCTGTCTCCAAGACTGAGTGGATCTTTGAGGATATCAAGCTCCTTTGATTTGTAAGAGCAAAAAATAAATTTATTCCCAGGACACAGAATGGCTGGGAGATACGAGGAGAGAAATCAGAAGTTTCCAGACCTTTGTGTTCTTTTGATGTCCTTTATCCTATCTACTGCTCCTGCAAGCTCCGTCTAGCAGGAGAGGAAATGTACCCCTCTGTGGTTGCAGTGGCACATACAAATCCCATTGCTGTAGCTACAGATACTGCTGATGTATGAGCAAGTTCATCCACTGGCAAGTGTGAGTACAAGCAGCAATCAGGCAACAGCATCATAAAGCTCCACAGGAAATGTTGCCAGACATTGGAACAGGCTGCCCAGGGAGGTGGTGGGGTCACCATCCCTGGAGGTGTTCAAGAAATGACTGGACATGGCACTTAGTGCCACGGTCTAGTTGACGAGGTTGTGATTGGCCTCTATGATCTTGGAGGTCTTTTCTAACCTAAATGATTCTGTGATTCTGTAAAGCTCACTACTTCTTTTGCTTTCTCTTGATTCTGCAGGCCATCATGACCTCTGCCTATGGCCAGACTTCTGCTGGGGAACAAGGTTATTTGGGTATTCCTGCATTGCTACCATTAGAGCTCATGACTTACTCAAGGAGCTGAGGAGACACCTGCAGAAATTAGTATATTGCTGATTTATACTGGGAAGAATGGTTACCAAGCTACTTCTTTATGCTGCAGGTAAAAAAATAACAGGGAAATATCAGTTAGCTTATATCCATTCAGACATATGCTCATATGCTTTTAAATATATTTGGAGGATAGTGACTTCGTGAAATAGCTCTTTAAAGAGCTGTTTCTGTCCTCCATGTCTGCAAACAGAGCTCAAGCAGAAGATAAAACCAAGTTCTTGAAGACAGTAGCACCAGGGCTTTGATGCTTTCTAGGTAAGTAACACACAATCATCAGTCTCAAAGGAGCTGAACAGCAAAGCATGATGATACCACTGTGATAAAGCACAGACAAGGAAACAAAGCATTCACAGGAGCAAGTATGAATGTGAGCACATATGTGTGCATCTTGTGGATAAGATGTCCTCTGGAGGAGATTCGACAGAAAACCTAAAGAGGCCCTTCCTGAGATTTTTAAGATGCACACAAGCAGTGTTGAAGGAAAGGCTGAATTTTGTTATGCCATGTAAAATGAGTACGTCTGAAAGCTGCTTTTGCTAATGGCCACAATAACCACACCATCCCTTTCTAATGTAAAAAGCCTAACGTCACCTATCAGTCCATGCCTGGAATTATGCCAGTTCTGAGCCTTCAGCTGAACAGAAATAAAAGATAGGCTGGGTCACCAGCAAAGCACAGAAGTCAGTGGCAACCAAACTGGAGGAAATCAGGCCACGGAGATACCTAAATATAGACTGAAATTTACCTTGAGGATTTCACAGATCTGAAGATGGTTCCTGGCCTATGTGCTCTGTTGAGGAGAAACTGAAATCTATTAAAGGACTGCAGGCCAGGTCTTGTGGTCAGCAGTGTCTCTACAGCCAGAAGCCTGCAGAACTTTGGTTGTTTTTTTCCCACTTGCAGCCTTCACATGATATTGAGAAATGGCTGTATAGGACAACCTTCAGCATCGAGCCTAAAGGGCCACAGAGCCTGTTTCGTAGTATTGTTTGGGTGGTAACTGGCACAGCTCCTCTGTTCAAAGGAGCTGCAAATGTGCCTTTAAAAGATTTGTTTGCTTTATGCACCACTCTTGCTATAGATGTGGATGTTAACTGATGCTTTTGTATGCTTTGAAAATACAAATAATTCACTGAAACCTTGCAAAGAACATATGGAATGGAAGAACTAAAATGGACCTCAAAGATAAGGAGTTACTCAACAGATAAATGAGAGAAAATTGACTTCATTGGGACAGCACAGGCACAGACTGATGAGAGGTTAAGTTAGCTGAGGCTAGAGAAGACAAAGACATTATGTGGGCTGTATGAAATTCAGAGCAAGGTGAGGATTCAGAAAACAATAAAAGAGAAATCTTCTAATAAGCACACAGCTGAGCAGTAGGAAAAATATGACAGTGTTATGAGGTTTTGTAACACTTCCAGAAGTGGCAATACACATCAAAGCAGATGCTGAGTCATGTCAGGGTGCGACACTTTGGCAAAATTATATTCTGACTGACCTAAGGACAAGAGAAGAAAAAATGTGATTGAAATCTTTGTAGCCAAGGAGAGATTTTAGCCTTAGCATTCAGAGGAGATTCATTTTGTGCAGAATGGATCAAAGGGAGTCAAGAAGGGAAGCTGGCTAAAGAAATTGAGTACATTGTGGAAAATGTAGATGATATCAATTTACATCAAGGTAATGTCCAGTGCTGAGGCTAACAATGAAATTACTCAAAAGTTTAAAAAAGCTACAAAAGGGTCAAAGCAGGATCTGTTTGGCACTGTGGACATAAAGACCACAAAGAAGACTTGGCCTCTAACGAGTCTTAATCAGTAGAAGATTATTTCACCGAATCACAGAACATTCTGAGTTGGAAGGGACCCACCAAGCGCTCAAGAAAACATTAAATGGAGTAAGAAGTGAGGTTAGATTTGCTTCAACCCCCTGCTCGATACACATATACACATGCACACCCCAATTTGGACAAAAGCTTAAGATTAGAGATACACTGATTTTATTTTCATTTCTGACTGAAGTACAAGTGACAAGCATGAGAACAAGTTCTGCCAGTCAGTAAATAGAGCAGGTCATCTCTCTTCCTCCTCACATACATCATTTACTCCCTAGATGTGACTTAAACACCCCCCACCAACATACACACACACATTTTGTCCTGCTCACTAGAGACACGAACGACCAGAAGAGCCTCCCCACCCCTTGGTTTCCCTCAAATGTATGAGTGACTTGGTTTCCCCACTTGGGGCTGGGCATGTGCTCTGTTGAGCAAACAGAGTAACCTGAATGCACCATTAACTTCTGAGTATGCTGAATGTACTTTATTGAGTAAAGTGTTTGAATAATGCTATTGTCGTTGAATATATTCATCAAATATTCATTTCTGTCATTCACTGAGGTCTACGGAAGATTGGCTAATGGACATTGAGTAATGCATCTGTTGAAAAGCACAGGGCTCAGAGAATTACTTCACCTAGATTTCAATCAGCTCTGCTAATTTAATTACCTTAAAAGCAGAAAAGGTATCTCTGTGTGGGGGAAAATTGGGGGGAGGGGAAAGTAAGAAAATACAAGAACAAACTGAATAAATAAAAAGAAGTGGGGAAAGCATCCAAAGTGTTAGAGGCACAAAGAGGGCAGGCAATTTGGAGCTTGGAGAGCTGCAAAATTACAGGAAGAAGGCAGAGTGTTATGAGAAATGGAGGTGGAATGGTGAGAAATAAGAGAAAGAATACAATCCTGTAAACAGTGGATCTATCAGTTTTGTACATGCAAACTAAATTAACCTCACAGGGTGAGAGATGGAAAAGCTCCTTTTTCTAAACTAAACATTTCTGGGGAGTATTTTGCTGCACCTACAACTTACTTTTTTTTTAATATATTACAGGAAGAAAGAGAACCGTAAATAGTGGCAAAAATGATAAAGCAGAGAGCAGAATTGGAAGTCACAGAGGAGGGTATAGAATCACAAAATATCAGAGCTGGTAACAGTTTTGAGAGTTCATCCTCTCAATTTTTGTTTTTTACACTTTAATCAAAACAGCATCACAGCATTTTTATTTTTTCCCCCCAAACAGCAAGGAAAAGGAAAAAAAAGCATTGGCACAATGGTTTCCATAAACAACCAAACAAATAATGATGCTTAACTTCAGATTAAGTTCATTTAGTAACTGCATTTTCCCCTTATCTTCTCTGTTTGTTGTTATAAGGAAGTGTGCGTCCATTTTATGGTTGCTGAGTCTTTGTTTCATGGACTGCCTACTGCTTCTTTACTGACTACCAGAGGTGTGAGGTCCACAGGCTGAAAAACACTGATTTGCTTTTTCCCTGGCTTTAAAACAGCTTAGTTGTGCAGAAACTGTTCCTGACAGTTCACTAGTCCCCATCATGGTCCATCTATTCCAGTGCTCCAGTGCTAGAGAAGAGGAGGGATGAGGAAGACTCCTGGGAACACCAACGAACAGTATAACTCAATTCAAAGTCACACTACCAAGCTGCACATGCACCAGGTGTTCAAACTTGCACATCTGCAATAGGAGCTGAAAAACTATTACTACAAGACACTAACCTTGCAACACCTTTGGTTCCTGTTCAATGGCAAGAATGCCAAGGTGATCTCCAGGTCCTTGTAAGAGAGTAAACAAGAGAAAACAGAGGTCACAAAAATTAACTTTGACTTCTTCAGACAACTCATCTCTTATAGAATAAGTAAAGCTGTAACCTTAGTATAGTATTGATACTCATTGCTTTTTAAGGCTCTTCCAAAACAAGCCAGCTAAGGCATGACAACCCATGACCAAACAGAGCTCTCCTGGCCGTGTGCTGGCCAAGTTGTTCACTTCTGCCACGACAGCTGCTAGTGGTTGGTAGCGCAGCAGAGTCTGTGGTTCTCAGGCTAATGTGAGCCAAAGGTTTCCCACCTATTTCATCCTTCAGATGCTTCCAGTGCAAGGTGGAGGCCCCCAAATGCCAGAGCTAAATATACTGGCAATAGCTTGCTCTTGTCTCATGGACAGACAAAAAAGTAATCTGTAGACACTTTAGAGTGAACTTCATTGATATAAATCCTTCACTAACATGTAATAAGAAAGGGAGTCTTATCCTCAAAACACTGGCAATCTAGACAAAGAAAACACATGCTGTTGAGGTGGAGATGTCCACCAGAGAGGTTTATCCAGCATCACTCAGCACATCAGAAGCAGAGCTATGAAAAGAACCATGATCTCTCATAGCCCAGTCCCTTGCTTTCCCCATAGCTTACTGATTCTAACCACTCACTTTTCTTTGCCTATTATTAACTTCTAGCTCCTTGGAGCAAGAAATAAGCCCTCTGGTACATTGGGAGATAAACCCCTGATTAGTGTGATATTAAAAGTAGAATTCCATAAACAATTAAATAGTGCTTAAAATATACATAGGGTGTGTAAAAACATTTGCCTAGGTATTTATTTGCCAACCAGCTGCAGAAAGGAAAAGACTAGATAGAAAAGGGCTCAGCTGGTCATTTAGCACCATACTGAAGCTGGTTGGTTTGGCTTTTACACCTGACTTTTGCACAGGCTTCTGCAGTGATTTGGGACAAACCTTACTTTCTGGGCTTCAGGATCTTAGTTGCCAAACATTCACTTCTCTGAAAATACAACTTCTAAACTACATTTTCAGTGGCTTCATAACATAAAGCCTGCTTGGCATTATTTTTATAGCAAGTGGTGACAAAATCCTGTCTTGTTTTATATTTAGGGAAACCACAACCAACACTTGAAAAACCAGCAGCTGCTGAGTGTGATGTTTTGCCAGCTGCTAATTGCTGTGGTCTCGTCTCTGCAGCAATGAATGGATTTTGAGAAAGGGCAGACACAGTTCAATGTTTTCTTTGTTACTTAGTAAACTGTGTAATTAAAAATAATTAAAAATAATTTTAAAAGTTCAGCAAAATGACTTAATTTTTTTAAAGTCATGATGTACATATTTCACCTACACAACCACAACTGCATTTCTCTTCACCTCCATGCCAAACAGATAACCCATCTCTCCCATGATGAAGCCCAGTCACAAATATTTTATGTAGGAAATGGATGTGCATGTATTAGAACACCTTGCGTTAGCATTTCTATTGATAATTGTCATGAAATAGCAAATTAGACTAACTTTTGTGTATGTAATTTTACTAGAATTGTAGGCTGTGATTTTGATTATGTTGTTCCTGTAACTACTAGACAGTTAATGGAAGCTGATTATACTCTGTATCATGATGGACCTAAATTACAAATAGACATGAATGCTAGTCTCCTTAAAGCAATGCTTAGGCACCCTGACATAGAAAGACTAGTCCAGAAAGTAAACAAAACGGCCCAACGCATACTTTGGCAAGTGAAACATGATTCCGAAAACATAGAATCTATTTTAGCCAATGCAGAACGAGTAGGGGAACACCATTGGTGGAACATTTTTACAGGGTACTCCCCTACAGCAACACAAGTGTTTCACTATTTAATGCATCCAATATTAATCATAGTAGGAGCCATAATTTCACTATCCCTCCTTAATGTCTTGCTGTGGTACAGATTAAGTACCATAGTCAAGAGGACACAGATAATGTGGGCAGTGATGCACACTTATCAAAACCCTTTATCTTTGGAACTTGAAAGAATTCATAAGTTCTAAGAAAAAGGGGGAAATGAAATGGAGCAAGGGCCTAAAGAGTTAACCTAGAATGCTGATCCTGGTACCTTGCTCTGAGAAATGTAATGCTTAGCTAGAGACAGAAGCCAGGTTTTAGGAATTTGTGGTATGCTTACACGCCAGATAATGCTTACATGCCTACATAAATAAAGACAGGATAGGAACACGAAGAGATAGGGGGCGAAATAGGGGCATGAGTCCAAGGTTCTTGCAAAATTCACCATCTTGGAGTCAGCAAAACAAAGAAAGTTGAAAAGTTCAGCCGAGGAAGAAGTGTGAGAAAACGACCCCGTGAGGCTGAAGAAACAGGAACAACCACCAAAATAACACCCCAAAAGACGACTCCACTCCAAACTCTGCCCAGACTCTGCCTATTATGAATATTATAATTAGATGTCGCAATTAGATGAATATGCATGTGAAGATGTTATAACCCCTCATAGAAAATGTATATAATCATGAATTTTTTGCTAGATTTTTAGAGCTTCTTTGTTCAGTGCGAACCGGGGAGCTCTCCAACGTTGCAATAAATACCTTTGCTGTTTAAAGGCTAAAATTCTGTCTCTAAACAGTTTCATTGAGCATTTTGGGGCATCACTCTACTGATGGAAACAAAAAAACTCCTTCTGAAGCAAAAGATCTTCAACATTAATAAGTAGTACTGTTCCATTCAGGCTACTGTTACCATTTTAATGCTTTAGTCAACTCATAAAATAAAAAATGAAAAAAGCCCAAAGATTTCCACATGAACAAGCAATCTTCAATGGCCCCATTACAATTTTTAACTCTGCAGTAGTTATAAAGTACTGCAGTAGTGCAGCAAAAAGAAGATTATATCCTTGGTTTATGCTGACTGATGGGACAATTGATTGAGGCTATTATCAAGCCTATTTGACATCTGAAAAACAACTTCTTATTCAGTGAAACTACACTTTATAACAAGAAACTAACTTACCTGCACCTCAGTGAATGATTGCAGCTGGACCCTAGCTTTCTAGTGGAATTAACAATCAACAATACATTTCCGAGAAAGGGAGTTACTCTTTAAGCCTTGAAGATGGAAAATGCTTATCTCCTAGGTAATACAAACTAAATAAGTGAAACCTGATCATCTCTCCTGGCACACTGTTCAAACCAGAACCATAAAGCGTCTTGTATCATCAGAAAGATATGAGGAAACCAGGTCATTTATTTGAAGTCACAGGATTTATCTGCATCTTTTGAGCACTCATTGGCATCAGCTCAAGCACTGCACACTTTGTTCTTTCACAGTGGCAGCGGCACAGCCTGAAGACAAGCGTGTTGTGAGCCTTAACTCCCACCCCATTTCCTCTTTGACATTTTATATCAGATTTGTATTTTGTGTTGTCTTGGACAAGTCAACTGTCCATAAAACACAAATATTCTTTTAGGCACACATTACTCCTAACAATACATTGCACAGTGCTCAGAAAGGCCTTTCTCTTAGAATTTTAAATTACAGTGGTTTTCCTAAGCAAGTGAAGCCTGAGTTTTGTCACTAAAATGTATTTTGGTTACTGTATATGCTAATCAATTCTCACATTGGACTAGGCAGATGAACCACTTCCCACCAGAAAGCCTATAGCTTTATTTTTAATAACTAAGCAATGGAATAAGTGCTTGTGTCCTGTCTTATGCATCTTATTGAGTATCAATGCTTTGGTGGCCATTTTTACCTGGGATGTGACTATACTGCTGAGTAACATTACAAAATAAACAGAAAGACTGAATTCCTTGCCTCTTAAATGAATTCTTCACAGTATAATTTATTCATAGTATAATTCATTTAGCTTAAACTTACTGTGACTGTCATCCAGGAATTATATGTGAATGTTTTGTAGTTTTACAGAGAGGAAGGTACCACACAGCCTAACAGGTGCCTGAATCAGGACCTTGGTACCCCGGAGAAGCTGATGCCTCTGGAGTGTGACTGAAGGTACCAGATCTTGGAGCTGGACTACAGGTCCAAACAAAGCCTCCCACCTGCCAGATGAGCACCTTCCTCCTGGTACTGCTGCTGAATGTCTGACAAAAGCCATGGATGGCTGAACAAGGTCCAGTTCACATAAGTAGTTCAAAGGCTATAATCACTGTAGGAATACTAGGATTACCTGTAGTACTGCAGGAATATTGTGATCACCTACAGTACTGAGAAAATTAAAATTTAACTTCAAATCCAAACTTTATTACGGCATTAAAGTCATCTGAGCAATTGTAACTGTCCTGCAGAGATGGAAAAGAAAAAAAGCCCCAAGAGCCTATTGAACTGAGCAGTTACAATCCTATCACATAAATGTCAAAGCTGTTTAAGCTTTATGACACCCACAGTTATATCTCCATCATACCTAGTATATAAACATTAGACAGTTCCACTCTACTGTATTTCATTAGGAGGAGCCGGAGCATCGGGAAAACTATAACATATTGCCATCATGGAAATATGGTGGAATAACTCCCATGACTGGAGCGTTGCAATGAATGGCTACAAGCTCTTCAGAAGAGATAGGAGAAGAAGGAGAGGTGGTTGGGTGGGTCTGTACATTAGGAAGTGTTTCGACTGTATAGAACTCAATGATAGTGATGATTAGGTTGGGTGCCTATGAGTAAGGATCAGGGGAAGGCTAACAAGGCAGACACCCTGGTGGGAGTCTGTTACAGACCACCCAACTGGGATGAAGAGGCAGACGAACTATTTTATAGGTGGCTGGTTGACATTTCATGATCACTAGCCCTTTTTCTTGTGGGAGACTTTAACTTGCTGGATGTCTGCTGGAAGCTCATGACACCAGAGAGGAGGCAGTCTAGGAGGTTCCTGGAGCGTGTGGAAAATAACTTCCTGACACAGCTCGTAAGTGAGCCTAGCAGTGGTGAGGCCCTGCTTGACCTGCTGTTTACAAACGGAGAAGGTCTGGTGGGAGATGTGGTGGTCAGAGGCCATCTTGGGCATAGGAACCATGAAAATAGAGTTTTCAATTTGTGGTGAAATAAGGAAGTGGGTCAGCAAAACTTCTACCTTGGACTTTTGGAGGGTAAACTTTGGCCTGTTCAGGACACTGTTTCAGAGAGTTCCTTGGAAAACAGCTGTTAAAAACAAAGGGGTCCAGGAAGGCTGGACATACTTCAAGAAGGAAATCTTAAAGGCGAAGGAGCAGGCTGTCCCTGTGTGCCAAAGGATGAGCCTGTTGGGAAGAAGACTGGCCTGGATGAATAGGGAGCTTTCACTAGAATTCAGGGAAAAATATAGAGTTTATGGCCTTTGGAAAAAGGGGCAGGAAACTCAGGAAGAGTACAAGGGTCTTGTTAGGTCATGTAGAGAGAAAATCAGAAAGGCAAAAGCTCAGCTAGAACTCAATCTGGCTACTGCTGTGAAAGATAATAAAAAGCATTTTTATAAATACATTAACATCCTAAGGAGGGCCAAGGAAAATCTCAATCCTTTATTGGATGCAGAGGGGAACATTGCAACCAAGGATGAGGAAAAGATTGAGGTATTTGATGCCTTCTTTGCCTCAGTCTTCAATAGAAAGACCAGTTATCCTCAGGGCAAATGGCCCCCTGAAATGATAGGCAGGGACAGGGAGCAGAACAGGCCCCTCCACAATCCAGCAGGAAGTAGTTAGTGGACTGCTGAGCCATTTGGACCCATTTAGTCTGTGGGACCAGATGGGATTCATTCAAGGGCACTGAAGGAGCTGATGGGAGAGCTCTCCAAGCCCCTTTCCATCATTTATCATCAATCCCGGCTAACCAGAGAGGTCCCAGTTAACTGGAGGTTAACCACTGTGACACCCATCTACAAGAAGGAGGATCCAGGGAACTACAGGTCAGTCAACCTTATCTTTAGTGCTGGGCAAGGTCAAGGAACAGATCACCTTGAGTGCCATCATGCAGCACAACTGGGGGATCAAGCCCAGGTAGCATGGGGTTTGTGAAAGCCAGGTCCTGCCTGACCAACCTGATCTCCTTTTATGACCAGGTGATGCACCCACTGGGTGAGGGGAAGGCTGTGGATGTAGACTACCTGGACTTCAGCAAAGCCTTTGACACCATCTACCATGCCATTCTCCTAGAAAAGCTGGAAGCTCGTGACTTGGACAGGTTCACTCTTTGCTAGGTGAAAAACTAGCTGGATGGCCAGGACCAAAGAGTGGTGGTGAATGGTGCTGTATCCAGTCAGCAGCCGGTCATGCCCTCCAGGGATCAGTACTGAGGCCAGTCCTGTCTAATACCTTTATTAACGATTTGGGCAAGTGGATAGAGTGAACCCTCAGTGAGTTTGTAGATGATACTAAGTTGGGTGGGTGCTTTGATCTGTTGGAGGGCAGGAAGGCTCTGCAGAGGGATCTGGACAGGCTGGATTGATGGGCCCAGGCCAATTGTGTGAGGTTCAAACAGGCCAAGTGCCAGGTCCTGCACTTGGGTCCCAACAACCCCTTGGAGACTAGAAAGAATTTTGTCACTGAAAGCATGGTCAAGCATTGGAATGGGCTGCACAGGGCAGTGGTGGAATCACCATCCCTGGAAATGTTCAAGAAATGACTGGACATGGCACTTAGTGCTATGGTTTAGTTGGCATGGTGTGTTTGGTCAAAGGCTGGACTCAATAATTTGGAGGTCTTTTCCAACCTTAATGATTCTATGATTCTATGTGGTGGTATTTATATATTAAAAAACAGCTGTAAGGTGTAGAAAATCTGAGAGTTCCAGGTCACTGCATGTCAGAGTTCCTCACTATGGAGTTCACTCTGGAGTTGAACCTGTAAAATTTCTACCCTCTGTAATCTTCTTAGGAGCTGTATTCCCTGCCTGAGATCTGAAGAGTGCCTAGATGAGAGAGGGCACTGGAAGGATTTTAAATTATCACAGCTTAAACTTATTGGGAGCCCCAGTGTTGAAGGCAGAGGTCAGTCCTGGTCTGTGCCCCCACTCCCAGCTGCCTTCCCACCTGCATTGGCCTGCTTACTTCCAACTGCATTGGACTGTCTCACCCATCCAACTGAAAAATAAACTGTTTGTTTGTTTGTTTGTTTTCTGGCAATGTTAGTTTTCAGCTGGACTAGGGAGTTGAGCAAAAAATTGGCATACTCCAAGGCTGAGCAATTCTGAGATTGCATGCAAGGAAAAACAGAGCAACTACAAGTGCAAGTAGGTCTCCCCTTGCCCCCCTCCTTTCTGGAGATGCAGTCTTAGCTCAAGTTTGTTTTTATACCCACTCTAAGGTATCTGGCTGCATACTGCTGTAACGAGAAAATTCAGTGCTGCACACGTTTCTCTGTACTTCCTTTGTAGTATAAACTAGCTTTTTCTTTCCAGAGGGGATGCTTTTAGTTTTCATATTATTCTCTTCCCAGTCAGAAACAATTTGCCCACTCATTAATGAAAGTAGAACCAAAGAAAGTGTCTTTTTCCTTCCATACTGAATTCAGTTGAAAAAAATTTATAAGCTTGATCAGTGTTTGAAGAATAACAATTGCTCTAAGCTTTGCTGAAAGGCTTGTTTGTCTCTCAGAGACACAGCTAGCTATCAAGTATTACAGAAGACATACACAAAATGTTACAAAACATAGAAGATTCATTCTAAGAGATTTTCATTTTTAAAATGTAAATTGCCTTAAAACTGTTTTGGATTGTCAGTGGTAGGGTCCCAACCACTGCATGTTGCTGTCTGAAAACTGTTTTCTTTCAATGGGAATGACAGAAATGAGCGAGAGCTGCTGAAAAGCAGCATAAGGACTCTTGAGAATGACATGAGCTGAGCAACAACCACACAGAAGGTTCTCAGTGCCACCCCTGTCTAGCTGGTCTGTTTGTTTCTTCTTCTGCAATTAAATGTGACAATACTGTAGCACATGCCTGAGTGCAACAATGGGTCCCCTCACCATTAGCTGTGACCAAGGCAGAGTACTTCTAATTCCTAATTTTTGCTTTCCCTTCTCCCCTAGACTTGTTCAGGACAAAAAAAACCCCCAAGTTCCAGTTATCAACTCTAATTAAAATATTGTGAAACTGACAGTGTGTAAAACATTTTAAAAATCAGGCAAAACAGGAATGCAGACACACAGTTTACACTTATGTATGAAAACCCTAACAAATACATAATGAAAGCTGCCCCTCTCAGTACAAGTCATACCAGTGCTGACGTCTCGCTGTTGATGCAAAAAGAATATTTTCTTCCCACAACAGCTCTGTTACTGTGTTTCTCAAGTAGGGATAATCTTATCAGTAGCTTGAGGCACCCTATCTTTATTCTGAAGACTATATGAAGCTCTGTTCCTGTGCAGTACTTGAAATAGGCAGGAGCTGTGAGGTCAATCAGCAAAGACGTGGAGGCACTGCTGCTGCTCCCCGGAATGCAATAGGCTGGCTGTCGCATGCTAACAATGTCTGCGGGGCACAGCATCGGGTTCACTCTGTTCCCTACAGAGGCTCTTCTGCAGCTCAAACGATAAGGGGATGTGAGTCTCAAGAAAAGTGGAAGTTGCTATTAGGTTCTGAATGGCTATGGCATACAGCACGATACTGAATGCAGAATCTCAAAGGAATTTTTTTGAAAGGAATATAAATCTCAGTAACAGCCTTAGGTTTGGAAAAGGAAGGGTTTTTTGTGTGGTTACTTTTCAAAAGAGATACTCAGATATTGGACGATGGGTGACTCAGAAATACCACAGATATTTACTATTCTACTCTCTATAGAGTCTCTTCTATAAAAAGATGCCAAACAACTTTATAAGCCTTGATGGATTGAACATTTCAACATCATGTTAGGTCAGATGATAGTAACATAACATTCACATTAAAGATAAAATACAGCACTTTCCCACAGTCATAAAGCAAAACTAGAAACAGTAAGCAGTCCAAGCTTTTCATCACTGTACGGTTATTCTGGTTAGTTGGAACATGCTCAGTACACATGCCAAGTACCAGCATTCACATCAAAACCCAAACCCGTTTCTACGCCCCTCTCTGCTTCTCTTTCTATGCAAAAAGCCTTATCTCACAGCCCTTCATACAGAGAGTATTTTCTCTCTGGCCAATGGTGTTCTTTGTACAGTATTGAATCCTTCCCTGTCAAGGATGTCTGGGACATACCTGTCCTCCATAAGAAATATGGGAAGTGCCTGACAACTAGCAGCAATCTAACAATCCTTGTCACCATTGTATGGCAAGTGTGTTCTGGCATAAACCCATCCTACCACAACCTGGAAAATACTATCATGACCCTAGCTGACTTTGAATCAGAACTTTTATCTGCATGGATGGTGTAACTGCTGTGAAGGGGTGCATGTGCTGATAAGCAAGTGTGCTTTTTCAGTGTGGTGATGTAAATGTTTTGCCTTCCCATATAAAATGGGGGGGAAAAAATTGCTTGGGAGCTGTATGCAGAACATCTCCTACAGTAATGTAAAAAATCCCCCTTCCCCTCAAGAAAATCAAGCTACCTTCCCAAAAATGAAGGCTCCTGCAAAAACCTCCTATTGGCTTCTTTCAATTAGACAAACATGAAAACAAATGAGAGCAGCTTCACTTGGATTTTCTACTCAATAGTTTCCAAACAAAATCAGCTGTGTGACATATGCTGCCAAAACAATAGCTACCAGCTTAGCAGATGGTATGTTGTGAATTAAATGTTGACACAAAACCCAGACATACCACTCAATCCTCTCTTGACACCAAAATTTATTTCCCTACTAATTTTCTCATCTTATATTTAGTCACAACAACAACAACAAAATTCTTTAGATACTCCATCTGGATTTAGAAGGGACAAGTTACCCTGCAATATATTATTACTCTGCCATCTTTCAAAAAAAAAAAAAAAGAAGCTTGATTACTGAAAAAAAACCCCACAGCATAGAGCAAGTGGTTCTGAGAGTCTGGATACCTCTACATTTCACAGAATCATCGAACCATCAAGGTTGGAAATGACCTCTGAGATTATCAAGTGCAACCATACACCTAGTGCCACCATGTTCACCACTAAACTATATCCACAAGCACTGCATCCACTCACCTTTTGAGCCCTTGTTGGGCAGCCTGTTCCAACATGACTACCATTTCCAGGAAGAAATTTTTCCTAATATCCAATCTAAACCTCCACTGATGCAATTTGAGACCATTTCCTCTTGTCCTGTCACTTGTTACTTAGGCAAAGAGACTGCCCCCCACCTGGTTACAGCCTCCTTTCAGGAGTTGTTGAAAGCAATAAGGTCCCCCCTGAGCCTCCTTTTTTCCAGGCTGGAAGACCCCAGCTCCCTCAGCCACTCCTCACAGGACTTGTGCTCCCGACCCTTCATTGTTTTCGTTGCCCTCCACTGAACCAGCAGAGGGGCCCAGAACTGGACACAGCACTCAAGATGTGGCCTCACCAGTGCTGAGTACAAGAGGATAATCACTGCCCAGTCCTGCTGGCCACATTATTTCTGATACAGGCCAGGATGCCATTGGCCTTCTTAGCTACCTGGGCACACTGCTGCCACATGTTCAGCCAGCTATCTGACTTATGTTAAGACTTATGTTTACCCCCTTCTATCCCCATGGTTGCAATATGCTCCACCGAAGTCCTCTCACACATCCTCCAGGTATGGAGAAGTGTGAACTAGGGTTGGTAAGCCCAGAACTATGTATGTGCTAATCCTCCAGCTGGATGCAGCTAAAAGTTCGTAATATTATCCATCACATCTTGGTTCTGCTAGCTGGTTACCTAGGGGAGCACTGACCTGTGTCCCTCCCTACCCTCCATGTATTGTTTTTTCCAAAATTTCAAATTTCTCCTCTGCTTTCTAATGGGGCTGAAACTGCCCGATGGCACTGAAGTCGGTGGAAGCGGAAAGGGAGGCATGAGCAGTCAGAGGTGATCAGGTGGCTTTGTTTCCTCTGGGCTTCAGGCAATTTTATTAATTTTACTGTTTACAAATGAAAGGAAACAAAACACCACCACAAAGCAGCATTTACATAACCAGGAGTTTCCAGACGCCCGAAGTCTTGGGTTTGGTTCTACACAACAGAAATCAAATGTTTAAAATGCAACATATTTTTCTGCTCAACTGACTGCACTTCCAGAGACCCATGAAACACCCCTTCCCCATCCCGGCACTTGGGATCAACAGACATGCAAACCTTACTACCCCTCCTTTTCCATTTCCCACATTTAAAACATAATTGGTAACAGCCTGATTGCCAGCATTTGCACTGCTGGATGAATCCCAGGCAGCTCTCGGGATTGGCCTTACCGTGCTGAGGAGTGTGGGCACTGAGGAGTGAAGGGCTCCTCTGCCCACAGAGCCAGCTCCTTCCCCCGCCTCCTGCTTATTATTATCCAGCACTGCCTTCAGTTCTGGGCCCCTCACTTTAAAAAGGACATTAAGGTGCCATAGCATGTCCAGAGAAGGGCAACATGTCTTATGAGGAACGCCTGAGGGAGGTGAAAGTGTTTAGCCCACAGAAGATGAGGCTCAAGGGGAGCCTCATTGTCTCTTTCACCACACTTGCAGTGAGAGGACAAGGAAATGGCCTTTAGCTGAGACAAAGGGGATTCAGATCAGACATTAGAAAAAATTTTTTTCACGGTTAGGGTAGTCAGCCGTCGGAATAGGTTACCCAAGGAGCTAAGTCACCATCCCTGGAGGTATTCAAGAGGCGTCTAGATCTGGCGCAGGGCGATACGGTTTACTGATTTAGGGGTTACAGTGGTAGCGCTGAGTGGACGGTTGAACTGGATGATCTTGTAGGTCTCTTCCAACCTCTACGATTCTACGATTCACGGAGGAG
>VZRE01007099.1:265771-368630 GCA_013396775.1 Cephalopterus ornatus
CTGCCCCGCCCCTGCCGCCCGCGCCGCTGCCCTCCGCTCAGGAGGGGGCGCCAGTGCGCAGGCGCAGCCCTGCCCCCCCCGCCCCGCGGGGAGGAGCCGTTGGCGGCGCGCGGTGAGTAGCGGCGCGGGGGGAGCGCGAGGCATTAGGGCCCCCCGCCCGCCTTCACCGCTCCCTGAGGCGGCGGGGACGGCGGAGCGCCGCATGTTCCGGGAGTCCCCGCCGGGCTTTTCCCCTGCCATACTGCCCCCTTCGTCCCCGTAGCGACGCCAGGAGCCCCCTCGCCGCCCGCGGGGAGGCGTCTGCCCTTCCCCTGCCCTTCCCAGGGAGGTCCCTAACACCCTGGCCCCTCTGCCCCTCAGTCGGGAGCGTTAGTCAAGGGCGTTTGGCCGCCTTTGCTCAGGTGATTGAGAATCACAGAATGGTTTGAGTTGGACGGGACCATAAAATCATCTAGTTCCAACCCCCTGACACGGGCAGAGACACCTTTCAGTAGACAAGGTTGCCCCAACCCGCCTGGCCTTGAAGGGATGGGGTATCCGTAACTTCTCTGGGCAGCCTGTTCCAGTGCCCCACCAACCATACAGTAAAGAATTTATTCCATGCTCTAATTCTTCCGTATTCTAACTAGCCTAAATTTCCCCTCAGTTTGAACCCAAGGTGTCTTGGATCTCCCCAGTGTGTGCAAAAGTGAGACCTGAGTGCTGGGGCTGCTGGGTGGGTGTACTACAGCAGGGTGTGGGCTGTCCTGTCACATACAAGGGTTTAAAAAAAATAATAAATGTTTCCTGGCACTGTCTTTTTAGCCAGTGGTCTGAAGACTGATGCTACTTACTCCACAGGTAGCTAAAGCTTTAACTAAAGGCAAGTGACACCCCCCCAGCCCATTATCAGGAGATTTAGATTTGGTGTATGAAGATGTGCATCTCCAAAAGTTAATTCTGGGGTGCACAAAATTACCAGGATTGAAAATTGGTATGCTTAAGCTGGGAATGTTAGATGAAATCAAAGGCAGTCATTAATATATACACAAGCTAAAATTCATGCTGAAAGAAGACAAATTGAGTGTGAACTCCTATTCAGTGAATGTAGCTCTTTTAGGTTTTTCCCAAAATGACACCTGTTTTTCATTCTGCTTCTAGAAAGTATTCAACATTAAGTAACATGTCTTCCACCAAACCTTCAAATGAAAATGAAACACCCAAAGAGAGAAAACCGGGACTGAGGAGTGTCCAGACAACTATGCTCTTCCGAGCTGTGAACCCAGAGCTTTTCATTAGACCTGTAAGATGCTCAAGAAACCAAATATGCTTGAAGAGACACAGTTGCTTTAAAATAGTGATCACAATTCTGTGTGCAGTATATAACAATCTCTTGTCATACAAACCACTCAGAAATGTGACTAAAATATTTTTACTTTTTTCCACTCTGATGGTTAAGAGCCCAGAAGATTACATTGTTTATTGCTGCTTTTATTTCACTGTTACATTGTGTGGTTCTTTTGTACCTAGTCAAGCTTCTTTCAGAAAGGCTGTTTACAGGCATATTATGCATGTAATTTGACAGGTTAACTAAATGGAATTGTTTTTAAGACTTAAAAGAGAACAAATCATAAAATGCAGACTTCCTTGATAGGAAATGAGGGGATTTTTGGTAGCTTTTGGGTATTTGGGATTTTTCTTTTTCTTGCTTTTATAATTAAGTTGATGAACTTGAGGTTTTATTTGCACTTGCAGAACTCAGCAATGAATGACATTTTATGCGTATTAATAAAAGTAAATTTTGTTATAATAATACAAAATCTATAATCAAGGTTGCTTGGTAGGAGCAGAGGGCATTGTCCCAGTAGTATATCCAGATGAATTCTGTTAGAAGTTTGTAATAGTGACCTTTAGTTACTGGTTTTCGCTTGTTCATTCATGCTCAAGCAGCATTTCTGACCAGTAAAATACAGAGCACTGAGCAATGTGGTGTTCTGTCTCCAGAAAGGATCTTCTTTTTGAGAGGAGATTCTTTTTGCTATCAGGAAAGTCAGTCTGCGAGAAGGCAGTGATGATTTTTGCAGACGTCACAATAGTTTACTGTTCACTTTCTAAGCTAAAATAGAAGAATGTAATGTTTGAGTTGAATGAAAAAAGTTTTGACTAAAAACATGTACTATCTTTTTATTTCTTGTCAGAACAAACCTGTGATGGCATTTGGACTGATCGCAGTTAGCCTCTGTGTGGCCTACCTTGGTTATTTGCACGCAACAGCAGAGAATAAAAAAGATCTCTATGAAGCAATCGACAGTGAGGGGTCCAGGTATATGAGAAGGAAAACTTCCAAGTGGGACTGAGAATATAAGAAAGGAAATCAGCAAATGAGTCACAGAACTTTTCAAGGCTGTGTTTTTTTCTCCTTCCATTGCATAATGGGTAAATGTCTTGCTGTCTAATCCAGTTCAAGTTCCTTTATAAAATATACAAATAAATTGCAGTAAAGATACATGCAAATGTAAAGGTGATTTTAAGAATTGCTGTCTGCGATCTCCACCGCATGTCAGGAACAGGTGAAATTACCTCGGACCTGCAGTCAGGACTGGTAAATGCCTTAGAAATCTACATGGTAGTTAAGCTCACTTTTCTCTTTGCTTTGATTAAGTGAAATCAGGGGGTTTAAAACACAAAGCATAATGTATTGTCTGTGAAATGAAAAATTTGATCTCTTGATCAGTTGAAAGATGATAACAGTGGTGCAAGTAAAATAATTTTAAGGCAAGAAAGATCTGATAAAGCAATTGGTGAGAGGTTATATTTAATAAAGGAATCTGTAAAATACTGGCCAAAATAATCCATAATTGGATGTTAATATACTCTTCCTTAGAAATGAAAAAAGGTAACTCAGTAGCCAGATAGAGGAGAAAAAGTGAAATATTTCTGCCAGCAGCAGAAAGGCAGGAGGAACTCAGCCATTACCTTTCCTGTTTGGCATCATACAGCAGATCAGCGAACATGCTGGCATCATGCTGCCAGTTGTTAGGTTTAACTCCAGGTTGGCCAGAGCTTGTGCAATGTTCTTGACTAGTCAGCAGGACTAGTTTTATTTAAGCTCCATTCAAACATTAAATTTCTCTCTACTGCAAAGCAGATTATGTAACATTAATTTGTTGTAGGTTACTGAACTCAAAATAAGGAATGGAAAGTCTAAAATCCACAGGTGCTGCTGAGAGTGTGGCTGGAGGGCAGGTGGGCATGGTGGCGTTTCCCAAGCACGTGTGGTGGTCCCTTGTGAGCCTTTGAGTAAACTGTACAGGCAGTGTCTTTCTGTTCCAGCACTGAGGCCTTCCCCCATGAGCTTCCCCAGCTGCTTCTCAGTGCCTGACATTTCCTACACAGTGTCCCATTAACCAGACTCCAGAACATGTGGGAGGGTACATGCCAGGCTGTGCCCTGTTTCCACCATGGACCCTTATGGATGTTCTGGTTGCACTGGTTGATGTTCAGCTTCTTGTACTTACAGCCCAATCAAGGGCTCTCAGGAAGCTGAGAGGCCTCTTTGTTGACCCTCTTCTGACCAAGGTGGCTTCTGTCAGGCCAAGAAAGAATATGCAGGAACATCTGTTTTACCACTCTGGGAATTGCTTTGGGTTTTGTTAGTGAAACATTTTGGTATTGAAGATAAAAAAGGTGACTGCCTGCCTTGAGGGACAAGCAGCTGCTGTATGGGATTTCTCTGTATCTCCGTCTAAATTCTTCACATTGATTTTCGTCCTGTTTGTGTTTTATAGTTAACTGTATCCTAAATTCATGTGGGCCTAGTTTTGGCTACCTCCTTCCTGAGAAGGAAAGTGAGCTCTATCTGTAATAAAACTATTTTAAAAATGGCATTTTTGCAGCCTTTAAAAGCAGGTTACCCTCTGTGAGTCTAGCTGCCTGACAACAGCAAGGTACCTGGGCAAATCTAAAGCTTGCAGGTGACAAAACTAGAATTAGAATGAATCTGTTCTTTTAAAAACAGTTGCAAAGGAGTTTAGCTCTTTTCAGTTCATTAAAATGCACAAGTCTCATATGTTTGCATGAATTTAACTAAATTATTCGCAAATCAGTGCTACAGCAAGCATTTTAACCTGTTTTTCTTCAGGGTTTTAAAATACACACTTTGACCTTTATAACTGCAGATGATTTGAAGCGAAAAAGGCCACTCTTTATATGTTTGGGAATAATGCAGGATTTGAGTCCTCTAAATTTTGAATTATGTTTTGTGAAGTGAATATGGATCTGGAAGTTACTAGGGAAAAGGAAGTGGAGTGGGACGGAATGAAAGATAAAGGGGTGGGACTGACCTGGGCAGGGTCCAGACATGTGCATACCAGTGACACCTCATAGAAAAACTGCCTGAGATGGGCCTCTTTGTTGACTGGGGTCAAGTCCTGTGTAACGGTTTGGATTCAGCTTTCCTGCTGAATGCTCCAATTTTTCAGTTTGCAGTCTCTCCTTCCCCTACTCCCTCTGTGAACACAAGGGAAAGGGAGAAGGGAAAATCTATTGAAACACCGAAATGACTAAATTAAAGCTGTATAAAAATATATACATGTATTTATACTTATGTACAATTAGAATACTACGTACACAGAGGAAGGGACCCCGCACACCTCCCCCCACCCTGAAGGGAAAAGGGAAGGGGAAAGAAAACCGAAACAGATATGCACAATCAAAATCCAGGAGCAACTAATAAAGAACTAATAAAAGAAAATCTTACTATTCTCCTTGAGATAGCAGAATTGCACTAAGCAACCACTGGCACTCTCCGCTTCCCAAGGTCCACAAGGCCTCACTCCTCCACACGAGCAGAGCCGATAGCAGAGAACCTGCTCCAGGATCCACTGTAAAGGAAAGAGAGGGAAGAGGTTTCTCCCCCTTCTTATTTATACCCTGGTTTATGTAAAAAATCGTATAGAATACTGGGAACATGACCACTTCCTCGGTTACAACCTGGTTACTAAGGAAGGTCTAGAATCAAAACCACTGCATCCTGTTAACCAGGTTACTTTAGAACTGTCCAGGTCGAAGGAAGACTGGGTATTTAAACTTGTCCTATTGAGTTTTCCTTATTTATTTGTGGCAGTTGCTGTACAGGTACCTCTTAATGATACAGAAATTATATATAAAAAGGAGGTAAAGTAGTGCAAATACAGAGAAGAATGTAGTAAATTAATGGGTGTTACAGTATCAATAAAAGCATTTGCTTTTTTAAGTACCTGATCTATATCATAAGAACATCGTGTGTACAAGGATTAAAGAGAAAAAAAACACACCCAAACAAAATAACAAAATTTTTTTGCTCAGCTCTGAAAGCACAGCACTCCTTTTGCATCTGGAGGACAAGCACACAGCACCAACACAATTCATTTTGTTCTGCCTTTTTCAATTTCACTCTCCAATAAAGTGGTAATTATCCATAATGGATGAGAGCTGACTCGACAGGAACTGTGAGTCACGGTAATTTCCTGGGCAAAGGCTCTTTCAGGATTTTACCAATTCCTTACTGTCTGTGATGGCTTTCACATCTTTTACCAAAACCAGGAACAAAATGCTATGATTAAAATATCTGAAACAGTAGCTATTGTACTCCTCTTAAGATGTCCTTAGACTACATGGTGGGAATAGGAGTTGCTGGCATACAACAGCAAAAAGCAATTAAACAATTAAAAGGCCAAAGCCCACTGGGACACTGCTTAACTATTAGCAGGGAATATTAGTGAGTGAAACCAGCCTTGACCACTAACAGTCGTTATGTAGAAAGTTCAGGCTCCTCCCTCATCATCTCTCTACTGGATGTTCCTGAGTTGTCAGCATATGTAAATCCTAGTCTGAAGGCAGACATTTCAGATAACTGGGTAAAAAGTAATTGCAGTGATTTTTCTTCTTTCACCAGCTTGTATGTTTTCTGTAGCAACAATTACAGTTTTGCCTGCAAGTGAGATCTATCAGGAGTTCTGACCTTTAGTAACTATTACAGAACAAAACTAGAGTACCACAATGATTAGAAGTCCCCATATGGACTATGTTTGTTGTGCTGTGTGTTCAGAAATGATACCACTACCACCTTCCAATGCTACTTTTGATGGGATTCAGGAATATAAACCTTCCAGAACATGGGATTACACTCATCATGAGATACTGGGCAATTTTGTTTCTGAAATCCTTTCCTTGCAGCCTGAGATTTAGGAAATCTCCAAGACTTGTTGATTCTGTGTGTTCTTGACAGTCATGAATGCATTCACATCTCTATAAGGAAGAACTGCACCTGCCTGCTGAGTATTAGTAACTCCAGTGTATTCAGAGGGAAGAACAGGGTCAGCTGTTCTGCAGTGCACGAAGCATTCTGATTTAGGCCTAAGGAAGTGTGAAAGACTATAGCAAAGTAGCTGCAAGACCATTAGCAAGTGTTTTCTAAAGCTCAATTACTTTGGTGAGAACTATATTGGCTTTACATTTGCGCAGATCATCCCCTCATCCATCAACAGGACACAGCTGAGATGTTTTATCCTGAACCCTACCTCCTTACACCTGATTCGGGCTCCTGACCTTAGACTGAGGCTCTGTACAGCCTCCTGAGGTTTTGATTTTTTCTATGACATACCACAATGGTAACCTCAGCAATGAAGCACATTCATATATTTGAGGATCTAGCAAGAATCTGAAGTATGTGCTAAGTTCAATTTTCATGGAAGTTTCCGATCAGCACTGTAAAGTTTTGTAGAAATCACATTGTGCATTTTATTTAATGTTTATTCTGAAGAGCAGTGTGTTTGGTTTCTATTTTAAACAGTACCAAGAGATTATCAGTGTCCTCAGAGCAGCAGGGTGAGTGCCACGCATTCTTGGGAGCACAAGGCTTCAGCCTTGCATCAACATGCACAGTGTGAAGCACATCCAGAAGGCCAGAGAGACCTCTTTTTAAATTATTTTTGCTGCTTAATCAAATGGACAGGGGAAAAGCCGTGCTGTTAAAGCACAACATGCTTTCATTACTGTGGAAATAGCCAGCATGACGGAACGGTGTGTTTGACAATCAAGATTGTAATTCTAAATTAAAAAAAAAAAAAGTTGGGTTTTTTTCATGCTTGCCATAACCAGGACCTTCATTCACCTGAGGTTTGAACTCCAGTGGTAGGAGAAGTACTTGGCCTGAAAAATGACTGACATTGTCTTTGTGCTCAATGAGATGTGAGCTTGACCTAGCTGGATTTTTAATTCACTTTCAGGACATTTAACTTCTTTTTTATGGATGAAGTTGATGGACTTTGTTGCAAATTCAGTGTCATGCCTTGTTTCAGCCGCAGAACTGAGTAACTACATTTCTTAAGGACAGTTAAATACAGGCTTAACTTTAAATCTGCCGTGAAGGTTCGTATCCATTGAAGCTAGAAAAGCGTTAAACTGATTTGCTGAACCTGATTCCTAACTGAGACAGAGGGGGAGGAAAACTGCCAGCATATGTTCCTCAATGAAGCACACCAGCAGTAGCTTCCTACTTGTGTGTATGCTCAGCACATGCTTTATGTGGCTGTTTGGATACCTGAGTGTAGTGGGTTTCTGTGGCTGGGTTTTGGTAGCAGGGGGGCTACAGGGGTGCCTTCTGTTAGAAGCTGATAAAAGCTTCCCCTGTCCTGTGGAGCCAATGCCAGTCGGCTCCGGGATGGGCTTCCTGCTGCTGGCCAAGGCCAAGCCAATCAGGAGTAATAGTAACGCCTCTGTGATAACATATTTAAGAACAGAAGGTTGTTGCACAGAAAGAATTCCAGCCAGGGAAGAGCGGAGTGAGAACATGTGAACAGCAGTGCAGACACCAAGGTCAGTGCAGAAGGAGGCGCAGGAGGTGCTCCAGGCTCCGGAGCTGAGGCCCCTGCGGCCCGTGGTGCAGACCATGGTGGAGCAGCTGTGCCCCTGCAGCTCATGGAGACCATCAGGGTGCAGAGACCCACCTGCAGCCCATGGAGAAGCCCATGCTGGAGCAGATGGATGCATGAAGGAGGCTGTGACCTTGTGGGAGGCCCAAGAAGGAGTAGGGTCTTGCCAGGGACCTGTAGCCCATGGAGAGAGAAGCTCACTCTGCAGCAGGTTTTTCTCAGGTAGGCCTTGCGGCCCCTGTGGGGTACCCACGCTGGTACAACTCATTTGTGAAGGACGGCACCCCACGGAGGAGGGACCCACGGGACAGCAGTTTCATGAAGGACTGTCGCCTGTGGGACAGACTCACACCAGATAGGTTCGTGGAGGACTGTCTCCCATGGGAGGGACCCCACGGGAGCAGGGGAAGGACTCCTGTCTCTGAGCAGCGGCAGNAAGGAGGGGTGGGGGGAAGGTGTTTTTAAGATTATTTTACTTCTCATTCTTTTGCTCTGATCCTGTTAGGAATAAATTTAAGTAATATCCCCACTTTGAGTCTGTTTTGCCCGTGATGGTGATCAGTAAGTGACCTCTCCCAGCTCTTAACTCATGAATCCTTCACTGTTTTTTTTTCTCCTCTGTCTAGTTGCAGAGAGGAGTGAGAGAGTGGCTCTAGTGAGTACCTGGTGTCCAGTCAGGGTCAACCCACTACACTGAGAAAAGACAGGCAAAGAAAAGGAAGGCAGCTGCCTTCTGGATCTGAGCCTTCCTGCATCCTGCACTGCTTCATGAGGCTTTTTACTGCTAGAGCATCTGAGTGCTCCTCAGCCAGGCATTACACAGTACGTCTGACACCTGTCAGCCTTAGTCTTGCAGCCTCCCACCGGCTGGTGAAAGGCACACAGAGGATTGCTGGAGTGTTTTGCTTTGAAATTTTATTTTATATAAGTTTCTAAATAGCTGTCTGCTTATACTGCAGGTGGTCAGAGCAATGTGCTTCGCATCTCAAGAGGAAAAGCAAGGAGGTTTACAGAGGTCTAAAGCTTTTGACAGAGTTCATTCCATTTAATGGAGATATTTTCCAAGGGAGCTTTGTCTTTCGCCGTCATAGCATCTGCTGACAGTAGCTGGCAGAAGCTTAGTTCCTTGTGTTTAACCATTCAGTTACTTGCTATGTCTATTATATATCTTCACAGATCCTAAGTGCTGAGGATTTGAACCTGAACCATTTGTCCCTGATAGTATGGACTCTAGGGACTAAGGGCTGGGGAGCAGGTATGGAATTTTACAGCTGAAACAGAAGAAGAGGCAGATATAACTGAAGTAATTGCAAGATGTTTTGTATTTGTTGGTTGTTTCTTGCAGTTCGTTTTAAGAGGTGTGTTAACAGTGCTCACTAACAGCTAGCTTAGGTGGTAGCAGAAAATTTACTCGTCATCTAAGCAAACACGTTATTGAGTGAGTGATTGAAGTGGAGTTTTAAGGGTAGGATAGTTCAAAGACATCTGCTTTCGGCTGATAGCCTCAGGACTGGCTTTTTGCAGCAGTGCTGATGTGGCTATTCCACCACCACTAACGATTTTACTTAGGCCTCTTGTAGGCAGCTACTGTTTTTTGTCACTTTGCCTTAATTTTTGTTTTGCAGATTCTAGGGCAGAGGCTGGAACATGTAGCACTTGAGGACCTTCCCGCCAAGTCCTTCGTGAGAAGGAAAAAATCAGAAAATCCGATCAGAAAATCTGTCACTTAGCTGAGCATCAGCACTTGGACCATGAGGACTTTTGGCCCCGCACCTGAATCCTCAGGTGCGGTGTAAGACACACAAGCTTTGAGCACCTGCAGCTTGGGTTCTGAGATTTACAGAGTTGTTACTCTATGTAAGCATGTGAACGACTATGTGGAGTACTTGCAAGTGAATGTTTACATGATCTGAAAGCTCACAGGGCTTGAGAGACAGCTTTTGGGCAAAAAGCGTGTGCCACCAGGCATGCAAAATAACTTTCCTGTGGGAGGACTCAAGTTTATCTGTTCACACATGCTTGAAGCCTGCACAGCTTTAGGCCAGCCTCAGTACATTGATTGGGTCTGAGATTTCAGCCTGCCTAAATGCCTGATTTGTCTTCACTGCGTAAAAGGACTTCTCACAGCATTCAGGAAGTATTCACTGAAGTTTTGTGTCAATCTCATTTGTTACTTGTTAATCTGAAAACACTGTGTAGGATCTTGAGTGTGAGCTGAGAAATGTAAAGGAGCTGGTCCTTACTGTAGGTGATAGAAAGTATAATATGGTGAAAGAAACTCTCCATAGGCATCTTATTTAAGGGAATTTTTAAGTGAGTAATTTGTGCAGCCTTCCCTTTCTCATGCTCAAAAACAACCCCAGAAAACAAACAAACAAAAAAAGCAGAATAATTTCACAAGTGTCCATCAGTCTACCAAACTAAGAAGTGAAGACAAGTGAAGTCAGTGGTTTCTTGTGGAACAGTTTAATTCATATAGATTTCTTTGAACAGATATGTGACACGCTTTGGCTGACTGACGTGCCTATAAACTTTACTTCACTTGAATTATGGAGGCTCTGTGGAGAGCTGACATTTCCTGTTCATTTTCCCCCTTACATTCACATTGAAAAAAAAATCCAAACTTCATGTTCACAGTTGCCTATTCAAATGCATAAACTGCACAGAACATTCTGTTTTCATCTGTGTGTCTGTGCTTAAGGCAACATGAGGGGCAGTTCTGCAAGTTGCGTGTCAGAAAAGCAAGATGATGACGAAGTGCTTCAACTCTCCTTGAACAAACAGTTGAAGTTCTCTTACAGTGATAGATAAGTAGTAGATTTGTCTTGTTTTTCTCTACTATGGAGAATATAATATAATCATCATATACTCCTTCAATGCCTTACTTCACACAATGGCATGAAGAAAAAGAAGTCACCCTGTCTTACAGGATTAGCCCACTTTATATCTGGGATACAGTGGCAATGACTGATACAGACCATGGCTCTCTGCAGGGGTAAGTCCCTCCAGTTGTACTCAATGCATGATGATAATTATGATGGATTCGCAAACTAAAAAAGAAAAGGCTGTTTCATATTCTATAAATTTTTGCATGTCAGGTACTATGAGTGCATGAGCTATTGGTAGCTAATAAAAATCCTGAGTTCAGACAGACAAGCAAACCTTTCATTGCATGAAGCACAGACAGCATATGTTTGTTGTCTTGATTTTGTTCCTGTTTGAGAAAGATTACAGCATAAGAAGTAACACTACCCACTTTACTTGCAGTCTGATTCTGAGGAAGTGTGAATACATGCTTTCTGACTGTTTATCTGAATAATGCAAATAAAGAAGCTTTCAGATAACATCTGGACGCTCGAGTGCCAGTGATGGCACATACTGACAGCAGAGTGCATGAAACAAAACCTAGAATGGGGAGCTGCAGTGAATAATACAGAAAGTAGGATTTCTCTATTTAGTCATTCAGGAGNCCCTATGAGGTTGCGAGCTGTGCTGGCGGTGGTATATACTTCCGGCAGGGTCTCCCATGCCAGACAGGTCAAAACTGAGGGAACAAATCAAATTGTGTCCATGGGCAGGATGGGCTCGTTAGCCTTTTGGCAACCATCCTAGGAGAAGGACAACTCTAACTTCAAACCCGGGCAGATGGAGCTCGCTGAGCCCTGTAAGGTTATCCATCCAAGAGAAGGTCACTCTAATTAAACCTACGTCCTAAGGGCTTCGCTGTCACCGTCCAAGCTTGCTAGGCCCTGGCAGATGAACCTTGGGAGTAAAGGGTGGGAACGGTTCTGCGCACACTGTGCCTCACCTAAAAAATCCACTGCGCAGGCTTGAAGGCTATACCCGCGTTAGCAAAGACTTGAAGGCTTGAATACTATGAGTGCATGAGCTATTGGTAGCTAATAAAAATCCTGAGTTCAGACAGACAAGCAAACCTTTCATTGCATGAAGCACAGACAGCATATGTTTGTTGTCTTGATTTTGTTCCTGTTTGAGAAAGATTACAGCATAAGAAGTAACACTACCCACTTTACTTGCAGTCTGATTCTGAGGAAGTGTGAATACATGCTTTCTGACTGTTTATCTGAATAATGCAAATAAAGAAGCTTTCAGATAACATCTGGACGCTCGAGTGCCAGTGATGGCACATACTGACAGCAGAGTGCATGAAACAAAACCTAGAATGGGGAGCTGCAGTGAATAATACAGAAAGTAGGATTTCTCTATTTAGTCATTCAGGAGATGTCTAATAATTGTCAGAAATTACCATAGTCTCAAGAACAGTGAAACTTTCTCTCTAAGGCAATGCTATAAAAGACTGAGAAGTGGGTTGTCTAATTACTGTAGCTGAGCAGCTGAACTAGTAGAGAGCTGTGGAATATGGCTGATAAGCAGCTAATTAATAAACTAGAGACATCTTGCTCGTTAGTCCCTCAAAGGTCTGCAGAAGAGCTCTGTGATGTCTTAAAAGGAGGATATGCAGATTGTGAAATCTCTGAATGCCATGCATGGAGAAATGAAGTGTGAAAGGAACTAATGATGCTGGTAGCATTTGGAGTGTGAGCACATGCTGTCTGTGCATATGAGGCAATTAAGGGACCGTGGTGCCTGACAGAGGCAACAGACCACAGAACGTGAGGCAACAGACCACAGAACGATTACACTGTCTGTGCATGGGTGTGTGGTACCCACACAGATAGAAACCAGCCACTGTGATATAAGTTACTGATGTGATTTCCTTTGCTGGGCTTAATTAACAACAGTTCAGTGTCACGTTTCCTGCTAGTTAAAATACAGATAGAGAAAGGGAATATGAGTGACTAATCTCAGAACGCATCAAGTGACTGGTTGGAGATGCACGTGATGGAACAACTGGCATTAATATTGGCTAGTCAGTACAGTACATGGGTGTTTTGGGGATATCTAGGCAGGGTTCTTCCAGGGGACACGTAAGCAGAAGGAAAGACTGAGCCAACAACGATAGAAACATTCTGAGAAGCGAGAAAACCTATGCCCCCTCCATTTCAGTTTGCCGGGACTAGCAAATAACGAGCTGTCTTTTGGTCTGTGAGCAAAACTAAGAGTTGGGTAACCAGCTTGACTAACAACAGCTAGTAAACTAACTCCAGGCTCATTCTTACTATTCCTTGTGTGCACTTGGACTTTTCCAATATACAGCTGCAGTCCTCTGTTATGCTTTTCGTAAAGCTTGAGTGACTAGAGAAAAATCCTACCTCTCAAGGTGTCTGAGCACCATATTTTTCCATTATATTTCTCGTAAGATTACATTCTTCCTTCCTCCAATAAACTTTCCAAAAGACACAGGCACTTTCAGCTTGTTTATTTGAAAACTTAATCCATGCTATAAATAGAATATAGCTAGCTATTCCACTTCATTCTGTCTTTTCTCACAGCTTCTTGGGAACTTAAGTTGCTGATGCCAGATTAGTTGCAGGGCTCCGGATGCGATTGCTGCTGGACGCAAAAGATGCAGTCCCTTCCCTGTGCTGCCTAGCCATCCTACAATGATTCCTGGGGTTTGTGTGGGTTTGGGTTTTTTTTTACCTTGCCTGCCATGTACTGCAAGTGTTAGATTTCGGAAAAGAGTAATTTAACTCTGAGGCTAACATCTGAGCTATTTTGACTCTATACCTAAGGTGTTGATCATCTTTGACACATTTCTGATAGTCCCTCTTCAGTATGAGGTTTATAATCCTGATTTATACCCAGTTCTGATTTTCAGTGTGGATTTAAAAGTCAGTGGCCTGGACTTTCAGTCTTAAACTTCACCTTGAAGTTTCACCTTATAATTTCCTTATATTGGTAGGAATCTGATGCTGGGACACTTAGCTATTCTAGTGAGCACCTGAAGCCCTTCTGTGACATTCCCTTTAAAGTACTAAATATGTCCATCTGCCAGAAATGCTGTGTCAACTGACTAGATGATTCCATCTCATCCATAAAACCTGTTTTCTGCTCTCCTGCTTTTAGATGGACAACATCACCATTCACTTTTGGTGAGTTTTCAGGCATTGCATCTCAAGTTTCAGTTATGAAGGACATTTTTAATATCAATAATAATCTCCATTTGAATGTATCATTTCCTATATTTTGAGGAAACTGGTTTTCTGCATATTGTTGTATTATAAACACCTTCTTTGTATATATGAAATTTAGAGACTTTCTAAATAAGGGTCATTGTAATAAGAGGAGATTTATTCTTAGGTTACCTGGTCTAGAACATTTAATTGCATTAAAACTTTAGAGATGACTATCATGAGAAAAGGACACGAGGAGTCGACTTTTAAAATACTGTTCAGCAGGATATACATTCTCTTACATTTCCATCCTGATTTCATAAACTGATATACATAAGCTGTTGTTTACAGACATAGTTTTAAATAGCCTTGGAAAGTGTCTCTTGAAGCTCCCAGACCTCTTCCTGTAAGGTCTAATATCTTACTTCTGAATATCAAATACTTGCACTTTCTGCCTTGTGACTTTCGGTGGCCTGCAAGGATGGAGGAATCAAGATCAATTGATACTGCAATGGAAGACTTAATGCTTCTTTGAATCTTTTCATTAGTTCATTGTTAAGTAGGACCAACACAGAAGATTCGGAGAAACTGCACTCTCAAAGCCAGTGTTTATCTAGATAAAAGTAGAGCACGTTTTCTTTTGGGCACTTGCTCACAGTATTTAAGGCACTTTATAACTAAGGTTGTGTTACAATCTTTACAATAACACACATGGGTGCAAGATAATGAGGTACAAATTAAACATTTACACAGCTTACCTGGTGCTTCATCAGAAAAAGTATGAAAAATCTATAGCAGAAACTTGTGGAGGCTTTTGCCAAGTTACAGTAAGAGCTGCCATGGTTGAACGTGCATGCAAGTCACCTGAAGATGGGCAGTCCTAGAAAAAGGAAGGTGTTGCTTATGGCTCTTATGAAGAGGACTTTTAAGAGGAGTTGCTGTCAAATACCACAGGAAAGTGTCAGAAATATCTGAGGCCTGCTAATTCCAAAGAGCCAGGGTGCATATGTCACAGATATATCAAAGCACTAAACTAGGCTTGAAACATTTCCACCTTTGGCAAGGCTAGTAGCAAAATGCCAGCTGGGTCAGGACTGAAGCTGAAGTGTCAATGTTTGTCAAGGTGCTTGCAGGGCTGGAAGGCAGCACTAAAGATAGGATCCTTTGCAGGTAATTCTCAGTACAGCCTCTCCGCTTTTGTACAAAAGGAGGGTTTCCTCATTAAAACTGGAAAGCTATTCTGCATTTGGAGCTACATGCTGAAAACAGACTGTGCCCCTTCACTTTCTTCATCAGTTAATAGAAGTACCCCCACCTTGCTAAAAAGACATTAGCATTACCTTCAATCAAGGCCACGTTTTCACACGATGAAGTGTCCCATAGTAAAACTGGATTAACGTATTGTCCTCCTCACCCTCTTTTATTCTGGCCCAACCGTTTGCTCTGGTGCTATGAACTGGATCAGGGACCTGATTCCACTTTAAGAGGGGACAGCTGAGAATAGAGGCAACATATATGTTTTTAGATCTTTTGTTATAAAACAGGACATTTGCTCTTGATTCAATAGAGAACAAGGTAAACGCTTGTTGCCAAGTTTAATGCATTATCATTAATCCTGTGGGGAATGCACAGGAGGAACTGCCTGCTGCTGTAATGCCTATGTTAAGCTTTTCCTAAACTCTTATCTGTGAGACTGACTGTTTGGTGTCGTTTGTGGGTTTTTTTTACAAAACTTGTTTCTCCACTAGAAACTAAAAGTCACAATAGCGATCTCTTGTGAATAATAGCTTGGACGAGCCTAGGTTTAAAGTTAACTACCTGAGATGTGTTTCTTTACAGGGCAACTCTTAAATTCCACAACAGAAAATAAAACAGACTGTAAATGTGTTTGATTTCTGACTTTCATCTATGAATATATTTAACCCAAGCATTGCATCCTTGTGCTAATGAAAAACCAGAAAGCAAAGACAACAGACTGTGACGAGGAAGAGGAAGCAGTTCAAGGAAGTGAAAAATAGCTGCATCTCCCTTTTTGTAATGTATTTCATCAATATCAGAAAATATCTACGAAATGATTATTCTAGTAACCAGCTAATGTTAGTTTCCCATTCTGTTTAGGGACTGATTTAATATAAATAGTAATTTATCTATGGATAATTGAGAATGGAAACTGGGTAACATTCGAGAATATATATATGTATTCAATAATATTCATCTCTTGGTTGTTAAACAGATAGTTCTCTATGGAAGACTTGCTGACCTCTTGGATAAAGACTCCTAAATGATTTGGAATGCTGTGTTTGTTAATGAGAGAAATCTGATCTCCATCACAAACTGGAATGATCCTTTCTTCTGTTACAAACCACATTAGATGAAGCTGCTGTAGTCAAGAGCAGAAACTTCCCATGCTATATCACAAACAATGTGAAAGAAACTGTGTCTCAAAGCATATCTTGGATAAGGCTGTAAATACTGGGTTCAGTTCAGTAAGCTGAGCTTTGTAAGTGAAAGCTTGGAATTACTAACTTTGCTGCCAAGGGAAAATTCTTATTCTTTTAATTCTACTGCCAAAAGGGGCTGGATTGGCAGGTATTGGAGAGTTCCTGGCTGACTTTGCTGGAGACCTTGCAGTGTTACAGAAGCCACCAGCCACCCAGTCTGCTGCATATGGGACATGAACCGACATTATTGCTGGTCAATTAGAGATGCAGCCTTGTGACTGAGGCCTTGATCTGTGTCTGTGCTGTGCAAGCTGACAAATGCTCTTGCAGGTTTGCCAATTCTGAGCTGAGCTCTGTAGAGACCGTCCTCTGCAGGGCTTTCACCAAGGACAATGGGGAGTTAGATTCCTTTCATAGTATGATACGGGACCACTATGATCTTGCCAGAGGATTCCTGGGAGGCTGCCAAAAAGACAGCAAAACTTTCTTTTATTCCATTCAGAAGGAAAATAACCTGGGATTCTCCACACACACCACACTAGCAGAGTTCTTTCAGTATGTGCCCCCAGTCTTTTTAGCTTTAAATCCAAGGTTAAGATGTTGAAATGTACATGGTTCAAAGATTCTCCTGAACAAAAAGCTTCTAATACTGTAAGAGCCTGAAAGCCTTAGTTTCATCTGTTCCTGTGCTTGGTTCTATCTAAGCAGCAATATGTCGAGTGACTTGGAGTGGATCTTGAAAGTCTGGCAGTGTAAGAGGACATTCACTGCTTGAAAGAACTCATTTGGAAGTGAATAATATGGGTCCAAGTCTATAAGCCCTGAAAGTTTCTAAAGTCCCTGCTGCTTGCTTCTTTTTTTTTTTTCTTAGCTAAAATTAGTCTTCCTCTGAGAATACTAAAACTGCATATATTTCTTTTCCTTCAGTGAAAAAAAATTACTTTTTTGATACTGTAATCCTAAACATAAAATCAGTATACATTTATTTTAATTGCCTTGCAGTTTTACTTAGGACAAAAAGAACTGTGCTTCTGCAGTTTACTCATCTGTTCTCACCCAAATGCTGGTACAAAAAACAGACTGGGAAACCTGAGAGGTATGTTACCGTTTGAAGCGCAGGGGAACATGTGAACCATTACAACCTCACAGGGAGGATGGTGGAGCTGATGTTAGGTGGTGGCTTTTTCTTGGTTCTCATTGTGTTCCTGTCAGGCCTCTTTCCTCTTGGACACAAAGTGTTTTGGTAAATCCAGTTTATGGCATTAAGGAGTATCTGTGTTCAAACGTGCTGTGTGGATTTGTCACTGTGAGCAAGGCTCCCAGCACTGCTGCAGGTCTCCTTCCTCGACTCCTGGCAATAACACTCTTACAGCACCTTCTAGTGAACTATTTTTTTAAAAGTAGTAGTTGTCCTTGCAGTAAAAAGTCTTGCAGGGTTGATGCTGGCCATAACGTCCTGGAAAAGCTTGAAGTCAGCTAGCATCAGTGTGACTTTTTACTGAGGATGGAAAAACTCTTCCCCTTTCCTTGCAAGCTACCTTAGTGAATCTGACGTGTTTGGACCAGAGAAATGGTGAGTGTGCTGAGACTGATGAAAGGATCGACAACAGTTTAAGAGTTACCCTCTTGAATATGTGCTGGAGGCAGGAACTTCTTGAATATTTTGCAGCAGTTTCTTTCTTCCTTCCCCTGGAAGTGACCAATGTCACTGTATGGGCACACAGAGTATGTACACAGAGGGCAGGAACCACAACACTATTTTTTTTTCATAGTATTTCAATGGTTTTGACTAATCTACTGGAGTCAGAGTCAAGGAAACCAGAACTAGTGCAAAAATGTGTGAAAGATGGCAGACTAGCATCTTCGTGGAACTGCAGAATCACACAGAATCACAGAACAGGTAAGGTTGGGAGGGACCATAGTGGGTCACCTGGTCCAACCTCCCTACTCAAGCAGGGTCATCCCAGAGCATATGGCACAGGATTGTTTCCAGACAGTTCTTGAATATCTCCAGTGAGAGAGACACCACAGCAGTCACCTGCATGGTCAAGAAGTTCTTCCTCATATTCAGGTGGAACTTCTGTGCATAAGTTTCTGCCTGTTGCCTCTTGTCCTATTGGTTGGCACCACCGAGAAGAGCCTGGATCCATCGTCTTGACACCCTCCCTTCAGATACTTTTTACATGGATGACAAGACAAGAGGTCCCCTCTCAGTCATCTCTTCTTAAGGCTGAACAGGCCCAGCTTGCTCAGCCTTTCCTTGTAAGAGAGATGCTCCAGTTCCCTCATCATCTTTGTTGTCCTCCACTGGACCTACTCCAGGAGCTCCATGTCATATATGCATACATAAGTCATCTCTCAGCTTTATTTCCCCCTCACACATACAGCCCCCCCACATGCATAGCCCATTTTTCTTACCTATTGTATTTTGTTCTTGTCTTCTTGACTTCAAACAGCGGATACGTTGACTCTGCTACTGTCAGTACAGGTAAAGAGGGAAACATCTGTCTTTTAGCTGCAGGCCTGTAGTTAGCCCCAAGTCTTCGACAGGACATGGAAACAGCTTTTTCCTTCACGTGCTGGTGAGCCGCTTCTGCAGCTCATTGAAGATTTGAGTTACCAGGCTAGAGAATTTTTGACAAGCAAAGTAATCCACAGATGTGGGTGCTAGGAATATCTGTCTTCATTAAAAGTAGGGGATGCAATGCAGGAACAAAGTGAGGAGCTGTTGTATTAGTACCCTAAGTACAATAGCATTCCAGTCTGGTATTGTGTAAATGTTTGATCTGCTGGTCATGTTTTAAGGTGTGGCTTGGGCAGGTTCTACTTGATTGGGAGATAAACAAGTTTACTGCCAGACATACCCATTGATATGTAGTCATTAACCCCAGCTTTTGGGGAAGTTTTACATTGTGGGTGCTTTGCAGGCAGTTCTAGAAGAAGTCTTAATATAGAGAGGATACAAATCTTAGCAGGCTGTAAACTTATATACTTCCTTTTTATATTCTATATTTATTTACCCATTTAGATGTCCATTATCTAGAATGCTGTGAAGCCTCCAGTGTAAGCAAGTGGTCAAAGAAATGACCAGTGGTCTTTCAGCAAAACATGCTTCCAGAGTTTCACAGGTACTTTTGAAAGTAGTTTGTGCATTAAGGATCATCCACAAAGCTGAGAAAATAGCTATAATGCCAGTGTGGCTTCCTTCAAAAACTTGTACGCTAGGAGGAAAAGGATATTCCTCTGGATGAAGAAAAGGGGATGTCCTTTGCAGAGAAATATAGCTGGCTGGAGAGGTTGAAGGTCTTCTGAAGTAAAGAATTGCATCAAGTGCAGCCACCAGGCTTGGAACTGACATGAAAATCCTTGCTTTGCTCCAAATGTCCATTTTTATAAATCTGTGAGTTACTGCTTTGATAGTGTAGGTCAAAGCTCAGTCCTGAATTCTGTTTTTGTGAAAGTCACTTGTGTCAATACTTAATGTGTTGTCTTTATATCTCATCCTAGAGGTCACTTACATTTTAAGTTATTTCTATCCCTAACTGAACTTTAAAAAGAGGTTGTGAAGTTCTCAGCTGGAAGTTCTCAGCCTAGTTGTGTGCAAGCTTAAAGACTGCTAATGTGATGTTTTATCAACACAAATGATTCAGTCCTTCAAACATCATAAAATAAGAATTTTGCAATCAGATCAAGTCGATAATTGAGAGACTAAAGGAATTATATTCACTTTAGAATAGAGAAACTACATGAAATTGAGACAGGAGCAGCACTTCCAGATCACTACTGCTTAAACATCAGCACTATGGTGACACAAGAGTGGGGAGAATTATATGAAGTTCAGAAAGATGAACAAAGCCAGACCAAATATAAAGCCAACAGAAAACTAATTAAAGCCACAGATGAGAAGTAAAACAAGAACTTCCTTGTCTGTTCTATAAAGCTGACCATACCCAGATGATTACTCAGATGACTCGGTGTAGCCATTTCTAAGAAAAAGTATCCTTTGTCTGTTGCTGGGGGGCTTAAGATTGAAATAGCATGAAGTTACACACATATTAAGCTAGAACTAACCATGAAGAATAGTATAAAGAAACATGGCTGAACAAAGAGCATTATGCATTGTGGGTATCTGGTTCAAAATTTGTTTCAGTAAGATAATCCTGTTCAGTTTTCAAATGGAACAACACAGGAGTTCAGCCAGTCAGAGAAAATCAGATTTTAACAGAAACTATTCTGAGGCGCCTTTTTTTTTTTTGGCACATAAATACTGTGTTTAAAGGTGTTCGGCTTAACTCAAAAGACTACATGACTAGAAATTAAATTTGCTTTTAAAGTGAAGCCAAATATTCTATAGTAGAGAAAAAATAGATTTTCAGAGATTTTAATACATTATCTGCAATACCTCATCTGTCACATGCAGAATGCCCATAACTTGCAACACTGGTGTGAGATACTCATCTAGGCAGGTGGAAGTCCTTACACCACCCTCAGAATGGGGTATAAGTAGCTGTTTCAAGAGTCAAAAGGCTTGCAAAAGCTAAGATTTCTGAAAAGTGAATAAACTATATGGAGTTCAACCTCCTTGGCTCCAACAGAATGAAAATGAGAGATTCACTTCTCTCTTGTCCTCCACCTAGAAGGCAGCAAGGGCACTTCTCCAGAGAGGCCAAATACTGGCCACACCTTTTCTTGGCCCATGTCTAGGTGGGCAGAGGAGTCCTTTGTTGCTTGGACTTGGACTGAAGATTTGGACTACAAGGTGAGACCTAGAGTCTGAAAGGCAAAAACAGGAGTGGAAATCAGGCGGGTGATTTCCCCACCAGTGAGTGAGTTCTGCAAGGACATAAGGAAGGCTGCCATCAGTAGAGCCCCAAGTCAGGTATATGAACTTACTGTTTCTAATACAGACAGCTATCTAGTTAAAAGACATTTAAATACTTACTAGGAACTCTGGGCTTAAAGATCTTTCTGATAGCTCTCTGCTCTTAGTCGATGCTTCAGACCAAGACAGCTATTAGCATGCTGCCTCCCTCATGTGCAGGTATCCATATGTGCATGTCAAGATGTGTGTAACTTAATAATCTTCCTCCCAGGCACCACTACAGATATCTCTAGAAGAAATTATGAACAAAATGAGACCTAATATTGACAAAAACCCCAGGGTTGTTGTGTAGAAATGTTTCTGCCTCAGGATGAGGAGGAGTGTGGCGTTGGCTGGTGACACTCTTGATTACTTTTGGCACTTCAAGGGAGCAGGGAAGGGAGCAGGGCATGCTCATGGCAGTCTTTTACATCCTTGTATCTCCACACAGAGCTGTTACTGAGGAAATGCCAGAGGCAACAACTGGAACAACTTTGGCAGCAAGAACTCAATGTGAATGTAGGGATTTTCTTTCTGCTTTTTCCAAGAAGTCCTATATGTTGCAAGTGACCAGCTTGAAAGAGCTGCCCAGAAGTAGAGCTTTTTGGAAGCTGTTACTTCACACTGTATTTCTCAGTAAAGCAATGCAGTATATGAGAGCACTTGTCTTCTACACCTATTAATAATGAAAACTCTTTAAATCTGCCATTATGACTTAATGTGCTCAAAATGGTCTACCAGCAAACCCACTTCTAACTGCCTCAAAACTGTAAAGGATGGGTGTTCTCTTTCCAAAACGCATCTGAGCTCTGTGCTGTAGTGCACTGGAGTCAGTCTGCAGATCTCTATGGCCTCCAGCTTACACCTGGATAAAGGCTTGGAGAACACTCCAGTTTCACTTCAGTCGTGGGAAGGAACTGAATGGGAGGTCAGAGTACGTCAGCACGGTAAACTGTCCCAGCAAAAGGCTTTCAAAATTTCTTTTGAGAAATATCTTTGATTCAAAGCAAACCCAGCTGTGCTTCTCAAATGTTTGTGCATGCCAAGGAACAGGACTTCTGCCCTTGTTTCAGCAAGATAGACTTTATGGCCATCTCTAAATCCCTTTCATTCACATTTTATTTATGTAATTGAATGGTTCCTTCTATATCATGTGTTTTCTGTACTTGTAATTTCACAAATTGGTTTCCCAGTGCCTCAGGCTATTTTCTATCCAAATATTGTATCCATTTCTATTATCAAGGTTAGCTGACATGCCAGATTGAAATAACAATCACAGCTGGCCAGTGCTGAGTATCTGAAGAAAAGGCTTAGAATTCATTTCTAAACTAAAAGGTAAGAAAAAGTGCTAATTCAGCAATACTTCTGGTTTTCTAAGGGTTACCAGGCATCCTATGATGCTAAAATACCACTTTTTTCCAGTCTTTAGTGCTCCTTTTGAAGATTGCTACAAGCAGATACAGGTCTCTAAAGAGTTCTTCTGCCAAATATTCAGCACAAATTGACAGAATCTTAAGACTTAATAGCTGCTTTAGGGGAGAGAAGCTGCACTGGGAATAGAACTGCTTTTGGGAAACAAAATTCAGAATTTTGAAGAAGGGTCTGAAATCTGCATATTAATGGCAAGGTATCCGTTTGGTTCCCAACTCATTTCTTAACACAGGGAAAACACTGCAGGGAGGGCTCTGGAGTAGTGTGGGTAATAATCCTCTTGCCCTCCCTGTCTTATTTACTGATCATTCCATTCCTTTCTGAAAGATAAGTAAGAGCATCTTTGTACATCAGTGAGAAGCCTGTAGCTGGATAAAAGTGAGCTGAGTTTACAAACTGTGGAATAACCACAATGCCATTATTAGAGCAATTTTCTCCTCACACTAAAGGAGTCAATCACAGCAGGATATTTGCTGTAAGATTCTCTCCTTCATCTATTTATTGGATAGTTGTTGTAGTTCCATAACTTTGGAAGAATTTCCTGTAGCCTGAACTGAGAAGCAAGTCATCAGTCCTGGATCTTCTGATGAATCCCATGAGTGTGGGATGCTGCCCAGTAGCTGATTCTTACAATTGTTCAGGTCATGGGAAAATTACTGCACTATTTTTTTCTTCTGTTTGCTTTTGCTTTTGCACACCGTCAGGATTAAGGGTTGTTGCAATGACTCATCTGAACACTGTACAAGAGATGCTCACCTGTAAAAAAATATTAATGTTTCTGAATTATTATCAGGCCCAGTTACTACCTAGCTAAACCATGAAATAGCAGTGTATGCTTCTGGCCAAACTACAGCTCTTTTGAAACATAACTCAGCAGGAATACGTGGCAAGTACTTGATACAGATCAAGTCTGTGGTAAATCCTGGGTCTAGTTTTGAGCAGATTTTATTAGAGGGATGCTAAATGGAAAAAGCTCTTGATGTGTGTTACTTTTATAAATGCCTTTGACTGAAATGTTAATGTAATGTTAATATTGTTTAGGAGCCCGAAGTAGTGATTCATCTGAATACAGCTGAATAATGCACCTTTTGCAGGAGTTTCCAGTTGAGGCACTGGATGATGGTATGTCTGGAATCTCTCCACTCCCTCTGCACAGCAAATGCCAGAGCTCTCAAGGTTTGAAGGACAAATAATTTTGCTCTGCACCTTTTTCTGTAACGTGGCAAATACAGTGTATCCATTCTGCTTGTTAAGGGATCCAGGCTAACAATAGTGTATTTGTTAACTGGGTTTCTATGCTTCTGGGTTTTTTTTCCAGAAATGCTTAAATGAAGGGTAAACCTTTTGTCTGCCATGGAATCTGTGAGCTATTTTTTTCTATTTCTGAGTTAAAAGCCAAATTGGACTTCTCTGTCCAGAAAAATCTTGCCACCCTGGTGACACTTTCATCCCAGGGATAACTGTTGTCTTCCCTGATCTGAGTTCCCTGTACAATGAGTAAGTCTAAGCTCCCTGCTAGGTAGCCTCATATTGTATGAAAGTCTGATACAGTGGGAATTGGGGGTAGACACAGCACTAACACACCTAGACATCCCTTCTTTACTGCAGAAAAATGATGGAGCTGGGAGAAGGAAACAGAAGAGCAGTCTAAGATTCCTTTATCATATTCCAAACCCACCCTTAACAATATGTGAGACAGATGTCATCTAGGATTCCTTTAAATGTAAACCATTAGTCTGCACTGTGCCTCAACAAGCCTGTAATGGTTATATACCTACCACTTACATAGCTTTCCAGGAAAGTCATGGAAGCTTAAATGGTGCTATCACTGCATGCTCTTATGTGATTATGTCCTTAAAGCTGAGCTGGTCAGCACTGGTAACCGGCACCACAACTCTGTGCTCCAGGCAAGGCAACACTTTTTGTTATGTGCAGGTTTGAGGAGGAAAAAGGAATAAAAATACTTGTACCAAAACCCTCTCAGCTTTGAAACTCAGTTTTATTGTGAACTAACAGACAAGCTGGAGAAGGTGGCATGACCCTTCACAAAATGGATTTCTGACTGTGCAACTTCAGTGTCCAATAATAAAAGCCAGATAGATTAAGTGTATTTCCCACTTGAAAGGGACAGCCCGTTGATTCCTGTGTAAAGGCAGGCTTTCCTTGCACTGCTTCTTTGGAAGAACCAAGTATAATCAAGTGTATGTTACTTTCTGCATCGAGGTGCAAGGTAGTTTCAGGACTCTGAAGTGTAGCAAACAAAAACCTGCATCACACAGCTTATGTTTTAACTTCACATGTGAGGAAAGGGTCACTAACTCAGCTTCTGCTTGGATCCTGTATTGTCAGCTATAAATCTCTGCACTTAGGTGTAGCATCTTCAAAGAGCTTTAACTGTTGCCTTGGAATGTTTATAGCAGCAGGAGACCTTCAGGCCAAGGGGCTGATGCCCACTCACCAGCAGGACGCCGAGTCAGAGGAGGCCTGAGTGCAGAGAGAGGCTAACTGAGCTGGAAGATCTCTTTCAGATGAGCCATGAGTAAGAATGACTGGAGGGTCAGTCATTGCAGAATTCCTTGGTGAATGTAGCTGTGTTAAAGGAGCTCACAAAGACTCTTCCTCAGCCCAGCATCTCCACTGGGCACGGGGCAATGGGCAATGCTTCATAAAGCAATGTTTTTTGCCATCCTGGCAGTCATATCTTCTGGGTGCAAGCTCTCTGTTCATCTAATGTGACTGCCAAGTGCTCAGGCTGTGCCCTAAATTCAACTGGTGAGTCATACAGTTGGTTCTAGGCTGATTCCTCTTCAGCTCTGGGATATAAGAGCACCCAGCTACAACTTTGTGCCCACTCTAGCAAAATGAGGGGAGGTGCTCAGGCTTGAGCAACCAGTTAAGTAAATCTCATCTTCTGGAAATAGCTGGATAAAGAGGTAACTTCCTAAATGTGATAGCCAGTCTAATGTAATAGCAAACTCATCAAATAGTTGCTATGCTTTCCCATGAAGAAACTTTACAGAAATTTAAAAGCAACTGTGTTGTTTCTAATGACTCTTCAAACTAATATGGAAAATCCTTACATTACAAACCTAGAAATCTTTTTACTATCTCATCCTCAGTCAATGGCTCAGATACGCCGCCAGGGGGAAGAGTTTGTCTGTCTATCAGGTACCAAGCCTCCATTCCTAGAACTATTTACAATTTAATACTCATTCTAAGAGAGGAATCCAACTGTTTTGATTATGAAACAGTGTTCTGCAACTTGAAGTTTTCAGTAGGTTACAAATAAGTTAAATTATTTTTTGTGGTTTAATACAGACTGCAAACCCTCCTTGAAGCTATGTTTTTCTTTGGAAAATAAATAAATGGCTCCTTCCTTTCTGCCTTCCTGCCTGCCTTCATGCCTTCCTCCTTTCCTAAGAACATCTCTGGCAGTTTGTAACTTTTGGATTCTACTGCTATCTGAAATACAGGTTAATACTATTGAAATGCTTAAAACAATTACAAACATTAAATTCTCAATAAGCTAAGCTGCAAATGTATTGTTTTTTCTTTCCAGGCTGCAGCCTAAAAGTGTATTGGTAGTTGGATGCCTCCTACCAGGATTTATGAGCGTGAGCTAGTACTGGTGGCTTTTCAGAAGCTCCATGTAATGTAAACTTTTGCAAAAGGAATGCAGTAACACTGTGATATAGTCACTCATATTTATTCTAAATATTTTGTCTTTTTAATTAAGAGCTCTTTGGCATGCAGATATCCTACTGACAACAGAAAAATTGGATTTTTCAAAGAACATCAGTTGTTTCAGTTGAAGTAAGGTGTTCTTATATCTTATTTTTCCTCCAGGAAATAATCAAACAGACAAACATGATTGTGAATATTGGTAACTCAAATGGGGAGAGGTGTTAGGGTGTGTGGTATTTTAATTTAGGCTGGATCTCATCATTATAGAGAGAATTTCTACATAGCCCTCACTTGCTGCACTTTTGTTTGTGTAGTACAGCAGGCTTGAAACATGTGACTATTTTAGGTGAAATTAAACTTGAAGGCTCTGGGAGTGCCTCTAATGCACTTGAGCCACAAACATAGGACCAGCCTCTGGGACCAGAGTAAAGCTAGTCTGAAGAAACAACTGATAAACTAGGTATGGTGTGACTGTCTGGTCCTCAGCACCTAATGCTTTGCAGAGATTGTGCTAACTGCAGATGTTGACAAGGACACGTGTTGAAATAGTCTGTACGATGTCTTTAAAGAGTCTTTAAATTGTCAAGACAAAATTGTACAATTATACAGGCTCTGCATGCATACTAAAAACCTGGACAAATCCTACCTGTAATTTCCTGCTCTCTCTGAAAGTATTTGTGAATTTGTGAAGCCTGTGAATTTGTCAGCAATAGCCTCGTACTGTTACAGCATGGAAACTGGCTTTCTGCAGCTGCAAAGCTGCAAATTCCATCTCCATCTCTATTGCATGTAGTGTTTGGTTGAACTCTGTAAAATTGTCCACTTTTAGCTGATAATCTTTTCAGGAGGAATTGTCACTGTCACTGCTTTGAGCCCCAAGTTTTATCACTGACTTTTGAAATTTGTAGAGACAAACCTGCTTATGGCACCTTCTCTTGTTTCTTCTAATTTCCAGAACTATATTGTTTTTCTCCTCTCGCTCCTCCCTACCTGCAACTGCAGAAGAGCTGATTCTTGAGTGATTTATCAGGAAGCACAGAGGGAAATATCTGTGACTCTAAGTGCACTAACAGCAACATGCTTCTGCTCCAGGAAGGGCCCCAAATCTTCTCATCCTTCAATTTGTGGAAAAAGAAATCCTGTAGATTTTCATTCTCTTGATGAAAGTCTTAGTATAATTAATGAACTTAAGGGTATTGACTTTTTAAAATGTGAATGCAGAAAACATATTAAGAAGCCTCATTAGCTGTGCTACTAGAATGAAACCTAAGACTTCACAATGTCCTTTGCAGGATTATTTTGATGCCTGTTCCACAGACCTTCTCAAAGCATATCCCACAGTTGATGCTGGGTCTCTTTACACTGTACCTTTGTACACACACTAACAACGTGGATGTCATCCTGCAGCTACTTGCCAGGTAGCATAGTGTAATCTTCATTTCACTGGTAAGAGTGACTTGTTTGAGGTCACAGTGGAAAAAAATAATCTGGATCTCATCATGATTCTCAGTGGAGTTCCCTCTGTCTGACAGCTTAAATCAAAGGGATAAAAATTAAATCAGTGGAAAACTGGTGTAGCTTGTCAGCTGTTATCCCTGCATTCACTGTGCCTTTTGAGCTTACTTGATTGCCTTGTAGGGACATGGTTTTTAAATTTAATTAACATCCTATTACTCTTTCCTCTTTCTGACATCGAAAAGCTTGAAAAAATTGCATATTGACTAACTGAACCAGTTACAGCAAGGCATTGCACTCATCCAGCGGTGTGCTCACTGGTGTGCGCAAGAGCTGAGGATGAACTTGGGGCCCACTGGGCTGCTACACCTGGGGAAAATGCCACCTCCAGCCATGAGCATGAAACCTGAAAGCAAATGTGCCTCTCTTGTTCATGTTGCAAAGCAAAGTTGGCTCGTCTGTACTGCCTCTGCCTCCAGCACTTGCTGTGTACCTCACAAACACATGTTTTATGTATACATGTATGTGTGCATGTATCTACACATTGTATTCATTTATAGGTGGGTAGATACATTTGTCTATACTGGGTCTGGCTGGGATGGAGTTAGCTTTCTTCTCAGCATCCACTGTGGTGCTGTGCTTTGGATATGTGGTGTATTGTTATCACACGGGTGTTTTGGTGGTGTGCTTGTATGGCTGGCCTCAAGGTTTTTTTCTTCCCACTCTGCCCCCCCAGCAGGGGGTGGGGGAATGATAGAATAATTTGGGTTGGAAGGGAGCTTAAAGATCATCTAGTTCCAACCCCCCTGCCATGGGGCTATGTATTCGTATGTGTGAGTATATATGGGTCCAGTGGAGCGCCACAAAGATGATTAGGGGTCTGTAACATCAGAGACTGTGGAAGCTGGGACTGTTTAATGAGAGGGAATCTCATTAATGCATATTAAATATCTCAAAGGCAGGTGCCAAGAGGACAGTGCCAGACTCTTTTGGTGGTGGTCAGTGACAGGATGAGGAGACAATGGGCAAAACAGGCTGGAACAGGCTGCCCAGTGGAGTTTCCCTCTCTGGAGACATTCAAAACCCATCTGGATGAGTTCATGTGTAACCTGCTCTAGGTGACCCTGCCTTGGCAGGGGGCTGGACTGGATGATCTCCAGAAGTCCCTTCCAACCCTAACGATTCTGTGATATTGAGGTACATATACCTACGCACGGTACGTATGCGGCTTTATACATTCATATGTACGTATATTTATGCATTCCTACGTACAGCCATAGCTGCGAATGTGCACATACCCGTTTCTTATGTGCACCTAGATGTTTATGTACGCACATACATACGTTCCGAGTTTGGCGAAACAATCACTTGAAGAAAAGTACAAAGATCAGTGTTTATAGAGCCGTTGTACTGTCTACTCTTTTATATGGTTCTGAATCTTGGGTCATTTACCGCCACCACCTACGACTCTTAGAACGCTTCCATCAACGCTGCCTCCGTACAATCCTAAACATCCACTGGAGAGATTATGTAACCAATACATCTGTTCTTGAACAGGCAGGGGTTATGAGTATTGAGGCCATGTTACTGCGAATGCAGCTGCGTTGGGCAGGGCACATCGCCAGGATGAAGGACTACCGCCTCCCTAAGATTGTGCTCTATGGTGAACTTGCCACTGGCTGCCGCAAGAGAGGAGCCCCGAAGAAGAGATATAAGGACTCCCTGAAACAACATCTCAGCCTTGGCCATATCGATCACCATCACTGGTCTGCTCTGGCCTCCAATCGGGAGGCCCGGAGACACACTATTCACAATACTGCAATATCTTTTGAAAATGCACGCAGGATCACTCTTGAGGAGAAAAGGCAACGCAGAAAGAACCGTGTCCTTTCAGTACCACCTGGGGAGCCATTCTGCTGTGCCTTTTGCAACCGGACGTGTCTATCTCGCATTGGCCTTTTTAGCCATCAGCGCGCTTGTAGCAAGCGTGGGTAGAGTCCTTCACAAATCTTCATTCGCGAAGCCTAGCCATGATGACATACGTTCCTAGGCACCTGCAGACGTGTGTTTGGTATACACCCAGGCATGTATGTTTTGCACGCACACTGACATACGCATTCCGCGTAAACATGTGTTTCGGCAGGAGCACCTCCGTGCCGTACGCGGACACACGACCCCGCTGCCCTCCCGCGGCTCTCCCGGCAGCCCGGGCCGGGCCGCGTCCCCATGGCAACGCCCGGCGCTGGCGCTCGGAAGGGCCGCTCCCGCCCTCCGCCGCCGGCCGGGCCTTGGGTACAGGTGGGACCGAGGGGTTTTGGGGTCGGCAGAGAGTGCCCCGACAGGCGGCGACCCTCGGCCCCTCGGGGAGAAACGCTGAAGCAAATGTAAGCCCGCTAAGGTTTGTGCTTGCCCAGCATGTCCGGCGAGCTGACCGAAAGCGTCATCAAGGGAATAATCCGCAAAGTCGGGCTGGAGTGCGCTGCCCAGGGACAAACCCTCTCTGAAACCTTGGTGGCCTTCATGGTAAGCGCGGATGAAGCGTTCAGGGGGTGGCGGCAGCTGAGGCTTTCAGGGGTGACCTGAGCTTTGGAATATCTTCGTTTCCAATTGCCTGCATTGAGAAATTTTAAAGGGGCGTTCAGCGACATTCAGTATAGGGTCCTAAAATCCTGGAAAAGTATTTTATTCCTTTGAAATGCCATGTATGCGAATGTAAAGCCCCAAGAAGGCTGCAGGTCCTGAGTCCTGGAAATGCCCTGAGCTCCAAGCTCTTTCTTGGTTTTCTTCTACAGACAGATAAACCATTGTTTTCTTTCTAAAGTGAAAAAGATAAGTGTTCCCAAGTTTTGATAACATTTCTTCCCACTCTCATAAATGAACAAAAAGGCATGACTCATAGGTGAATGTTTATTGCAGCAGCTGTATTTATTCTTTGACATTTACCTCTTCCCTCTATTGTGAAGGATTATTTTGTTTGTTTCTCTGCTTAGACAGGGCCAGGTGGTATAAATGGGCTAAATATTCGAAGTAGCGGGCTCAGATCCCATTTAAACTGAAAATGTAACGGAATCAGTCTCGGTGTTGTCCTTGGTAGACAACTATAAGTATCCTGAAAAAATTACACACTTTGGTATCTCTTCAGAGGCACAGTACTGCTGCAGAATTTATTCTGAATGTGCCTGCAAAGCTGTGTCTGAAGAAAGATGGTGCTAGGTTCTTTCTTTATTGGTGATCAGCTCTTGATAAACTTGTATGTGAATGTAAATGGTTCACAGTAGTACTGTAAATCTGTCATTTTTTCCCCCTAAAGGTGACACTGTGGCTTTAGAAAATACATTGGGCTCAAAAGCAGTATTAATCAATTAAGCAGAAAAATTTTAATGACAAAAAAATTGTACAGTCTGGCAAGACACCCAGCATGAACATCAGTTGCAAACATGCATATATTTTCCTGCATGCAGAACACTATGAATTTTTTATCCAAATGGCAAATGTTTATACTGATGCATATAACGTCAAGTGAGAAGTTTATAAACAACTATGATGGATTTTCATAAAATGTTACTTAGGAAAATATTTTCCAGGTAATTTCTAAAGAAGTTGTATTTAAATATTTCTCAAAGTTTGACTCACAAATAGATTGTTTTTGACTTACGCCTGAGAAGTGATGTTGAAACTGGCAACACATAAAATGAAATAAGTTTGTTTCATTATCAAAGATTGAAATGGGGAAGAAGAATGGTAAAGAAATATTGAATGCAGCTAAGATTTTTCAGAAATAAAAGGTTAGTTGCAAAGAGGATATTTTGAGATGTAAATTAATATCTTTCTTTTGGCAATCTCGAGGTGAGAGCTGTTGTTTTAGATCCGAGAAATGACTTTAATATGGATCAGATCCTTACAGAAAAAGATGTGCAAGATCTTATCCAGGTAATTCTGACATGATGTTGGGTCAGTACTTAGCTAAGACTGTGACATTATTTGCTACCTATTCCAGTAACTAAAATGGCATGATCACTTCCAAAATTTTAGTGCTACTTTATTCTCATGGTTCTGTAGCTAAAGACTGAACTATATGTGTCCTCATGAAATAAATGCCTTATACTTATAAATGCCTTTTATAGAGAGAACAGTAATGAGGGGGTTCTACAGCTGTTGTGAAACATGTAGCACAGTCACTGTCAGTTCAGAAGTTTCCTCAGAGATGAGAAAGAACTCACTTCTCTGTCTCTCTTGTTTAGCTCTGTGTTACCAGACTGCTTGACACAACAAATCCATCCTTGAGCACAATCAAGATGCAAGTTTACTTCGATATGAACTATGCCAACCGAGGTAACTTCGAAAATATGTTTCCATAGAAGTTGATGCTGAGTTTAGAATTTAATAACTCTCTTTTTAGGGCTAGTAATGATTCTTGTTAAATGACTGCTGGCAGTAAAGCAACATAAAAATCCCAGGAGAAATGTACTCCATAGAGTATGATGTTTCAGTGTTGATGTAGTAGAGAAAAAATGTACATTAGATTTGAGAGTACACTCCTCTCATCCTGTCTGAGAGATTTCCTGAATGTAATGTATTAGATTGCTTGAGAATAATTATGCTTTCAGGTGCAGTGGTTAGCTGCCTTCAGCAAGAAAAGCTTGCACTGCACCTGTGTGTCTGAAAGTACTCAAAACTCCTCTCATGTATCCAAAAGAAAACTCAAATGTTTTATCAGTATCCCTAATTGAGAGATATGAATAATCTTGAACAATCAGTTGCAGTTTTAACCAAGTATGTTTTGGTCTTATCAGTGGTAGTTCCATATGGTCTGAGAATGGGAATGTAGAAGAAAAATGAGGTGGGGAAAATGCCTGCTGAAAATGTAACTTCAGATCTCAGTGGGACAGTGAAGGCTACCTGGGAAACACAAGACACAGAACAAGAGTAGACATTAAAAAAAAAAACCAAAACATTTCTGTGTAGGGAGATCATGAAAATGTTTTCTTGTTAGCATGGATTAAAGCCAAAAATTAACAACACTGGGAAGCTGCTCCTAAGTCCTCTGGACCCTATAAGCTCAGTAAGTGCAGTAAGTTTCTGAGATCCTGAGTAGTGTTCAGATTTAAGCTTGTAACTTCAGGTGTGTATGAAATACGTGTGTGTGTGTGTGTGTGTATGTTAGGACCTGTTGCAGTCGGAGGAGTCCAGAGTGCCAGAGACTTGCTGTCTAATTTGGCCTGAATAGTTTTCTGGGCTGTACTGACTGATGTTAATCATGCTAATTATGTTGGTGTTTAAATCTACCAGTTTCATTTCTAACGGTATGGTACTATGAACATCTCTTCTATATACCTGTGCTTCAAAAATCTTGGATTGGTGCTCTGACTGTGAAAATAAAATGCACCTCCTGTACAAATTCCAAAGAATATAGATAGCACTTTCTAAGTGTCCTTCTTTCCTAGCTGAATTACTCCGTGAGCAGCAGCGCATTCTGGAAGGAAAACTGGCTCCTGTGGTCAGAGATATCACAGATAATTGTCCTCATGTGCAAGAAGAAATAGAGAAAGTGTATCAAAATATTGTTAGCTATGCACTGCTGAGCTCTGGCCTGGGATCCCCAACAGATATTGAGGCTGTCAGGGAGGTAACAGGTCAGTAAACTTCCAACTCTAAAACTGGGCTTTTCTGATTGAAAAATAAAATTTCATCTTCTCTCTGATCTTTAGATACAAATGTGGTGAACTGTGATGAATGCTTACTACCCAAACTGTCACTGCTCAGCCTTGAAGTGGAAATTTGCCATGAATTTCCTATTTTTTGCAGTTGTTTGGGAGAGGGTATTTTTGCTTATTTAATGATTTTCTTTTCTGTTCCCTCATACTGAGGTTTTTCTTCCCCTTTGTAATGGTTATAGCTGCCTTGCAGAGTGTATTCCCCCAGACAGAGATGACTGCTTTCATTTCACTCAATAAGAAGGACAAAGAACAACAGCTGAAAGATCTTGCTATGCTAGTCACAGGAATTCGGCTGTACAACAAGGAGTGCGGAAAAGGAGGAAGGAGCATTGACGACTGTAAGTGGACAACTGCTTTTGGGCTGTGTATTCTGAGTTTTTCCTTCCTGGCCTTCTTCACTGGAGCTGCTCCAGTAATATTCCATTTCACTAGATAAACAGCTTTGACTCAGGGCCTGTAAACCTGAAGAAAAAGTACATATTTGCTATGATTATTGGGTTCCATGTAGACTACTACATTTTAGCTAAGAGGGAGCCCTAACGTGGTTGATGTGGAAAGATTATATGTGTTAACTTCATGCAACTAATTTACCTCATGATATATTGTTCCCAGATCCCTTGCCATTAAGTGAATTAAATACGTAATGTTTGCCTTTTAAAGCAGGTAATTACAATCCATTTACAAATTTCTGTTGAGTATGTGTGAGGAGAATTGATAAAAGTTGCTGGGCCATTATCTGTATTCTGGTGATTAAGATTCCTAAAATGTTCTCGAAAATCTTTTACATTTTGAATCGTTCTGCTTCTTTAATAAGCAAAAGATGTCAATGGCCATCCTGGATTTTTTCAAAAGCTGTATTAAGGGTAGGGCAAGACTTTGATATTCCTTTTATTTTCTTTTGTTCTCATCAGCACATGATTTCTGCAAAGTTTACAATAATCAAATAAATGCTCAGTGGAAATGTTTATGTGATCATCCATGTAGTATTGCAGCTCAGTGTGGAGACTTCTTTATAAAAAAGGTCTGCAGCCCAGTTGTAGGGGAAAAATTTTTATTTTAAAAGACCAAAGTTTCTGGAATAAAGGCACATATATCTCCTGATAAGTAAATCATGCTTTATTGGAAAGCAAAGCACTTGGCTGAGCTTGTGGTATTTTAAGTAAAGCAGTGTAAGTAGGGAAAAAAATATACCTACCATATCAGAGAAAGAAGTAAACAACTCTCTAGATTTTGGTGCCTTTTTTTTTTCTCACATGCCAAGCAACATGTTGATGGTTTTCTATTTTTATAATACATTTTTTCCCACAAATGTTACCTTTCTGTGTTGTGAATCTATTTTAGATTCACTGGGCCCAGGTTACAGCGTGAGGGAACCTTCAACTACTATATTATACAAAAACCACAATTCACAACATGTTGTGGTCTGTCTCACTGTAATATCTGTGGGGTTTGTAATTGATTAGTGTAGATAATATGATTGTTGATCCAGTTACATTTGTTAGGTCACTATAAGAACTTCTTTGTGCTGGCCTGTTTACATCTCACTTTTGAATAGATGGAAAAAACACAGCATGAATGCTCTTAGGTTAGGTAATTAAATGGATGTCTTTACGACTAAGGACAGCAGTTAGTCCACTGAAGCCTTAATTTCAGTGTTGGCAGCAGTCTTGCTGGGGTAGAGCTCTGCTTTGGCTTTTTACCCTGCATCCAGAAAAGTAGATCAGCCAAGTGCTAAGCTCTCTTCACCTGTGGTTAAACTGCTTGTAACACCTTTGCAAATTTACTTCCCCTTCTAGCTTGCTTAAATCTAGCCTTTCTGTGCTCGTGGGGTTTTAAGCAGACATACCTCAAGCCTTATTACTGCTCTGCTGCTCACCAATGTCGTTAGCATCAGAAGTTCAACACACACAACAAAGAGCTACACTTGAAAATGTAGCTTGGCCTTCTGATCATATTTCCTTGCATAGATGTCTGCTTTAAACAACTCAACACATCAAAACATTCAGTGTAATGGTTGCCTGCTGTCAAAAATAAAATTGTAAAGAAAAAAATTATTTATCGTATATTGTATATCAGCTAAAATATGTTTTATTTGCCATTTGGGGGAATCTGTGGGGTTTTTAAGTACTAACACTGAATTTAACAACTGCATAGGCATAATTTTTAGTGCAGTATCTCTCTTCTCTTTTTAGTAACAATCTTTGACTCATTCTTAGGGTATTGTTAGATCTCAAAGTGCCCAGGAAATGGGAGATCTGTTATTGTTATTAGTACTTTACAAATTAGGAAACTGAGAATTGAAAATTGTGCAGATTGCCTATCAGGTAACCCATATCAGTTGTAGCAACAGAACTGCATCTACTAAAAAGCAAATTTTTTCACACTCCTTGACTTGACTGTGATATTTCCACACCTGTAATTCTAAATATTTGAAACTACTTGACTAGTAAGATAGAGTGTTTGAATCTCATATGTGAGTAGTTAGAAATGCATGAGTATAAGGACAAAATTTAGAAATCAAAATTTTACTGGAAGACTATGCTCAAATACTGCACTTTAACCATTTGATAATGATTTCATTAATTCTTTTTCTACATGTCTCATATTTATTCTATATGAATAGTGCCAGCCGTTCTGAATGAAGCCATTCCATCAGCCACACAGACTGTCGATGAAGGTCTTAATACCTGCCACATGCTAGCTCACAAGTACACAGCTCTGTTGGAATCCATGCAGGAAGACCCCCACAGATATATGCAGCTTAGTTCATTTAAATTAAAAGAAGCACTATTCAATGTGAGACAGTATGAGGCCTTCCTTTGCATCCTTCTGGTGAGATACTGTCATGTTTTGTCCTGTGGGTTTTTATTGCAGTTGGAATGTATTCAAGTTACCTACTTGTACAGGACAGAAACATAAGAAAAATGATTCAGAAATAAATAAAATGTATCTCAGGATAAAGAATCATAGAACCATAGACGGTTTAGGTCAGAAAATACCTTTAAAATTATCTAGTCCAACTATTAACCTGGCACTGCAAAGTCCACCATTAAACCGTGTCTGTAAGTGCAACATCTGCACATCTTTTAAACACCTCCAGGGATGGGGACCCAACCACTTCCCCAGGCAGCCTGTTCCAGTGCTTGACAACCCTTTCTGGGAAGAAATTTTCCCTGATACCCAACCTAAATCTCCCCTGGTGCAACTTGAGGCCGTTTCCTGTCATCCTGTCACTTATTACTTTGGGAGAAGAGACTAACCCCCACCGGGCTACAGCCTCCTTTCAAGTAGTCATATAGAGTGAGAAGGTTCCCCCTGAACCTCCTTTTCTCCAGACTGAACTCCTCAGCTCCCTCAGCCACTCCTCATGAGACTTGGGCTCCTCAGCAGCATCTTTGCCCTTCTCTGGACAAAATCCAGCACCTCAATGTCCTTCCTGAATTGAGGGGCCCAGAACTGGACACAGGATTCGAGGTGTGGCCTAACCAGGGCCAAGGGGACTATCACTTCCTAGTCCTACTGGCCACACTATTTCTGATACAAGCCAGGATGCCACCTGGGCACACTGCTGGCTCATGTTCAGCTCCTTTTGACCAGCACCCCAGGTCCTTTTCCACTGGGCAGCTTTCCAACCACTCTGCCCCCAGCCTGTAGCGCTGCATGACCGGGTGTTGAGATCCAAGTGTAGGACGCGGCATTTCGCTTTGTTGAAACGCATACCATTGGCCTCAGACTATTGATCAAGCCTGGGCAGATCCCTCTGCAGGGTTGTCCTACCCTCCAGCAGATCGACACTCCCACCAACTTAGTTTCATCTGCAAACTTACTGAGAGCACTTTATCCCCTCATCCAGATCTGGCCCCAATGCTGAGCCAGTCACCAACTGCATTTAAACTCCATTCACCACCACTCTTCTTGTTTGTATATTGATTTTGCATACCCAAAAGGTATGAGAGAAAAAAATCTGCTCGATCAATCCATAAATCATGTCAGTTTTAGTCTGCAGACAACCCCAAAATTTATGGAATCATTTTTGAAGAATATAATTTAAATTCTTGTTTTGTTAATAAAGAGCTTTTATTTGTCTTTTGAGAAACTGCAGGGTTTTATTAGTCTTTCCTCTATGCTGTAAAGCATTGAAAAATATTTTTTTTTTTCGATTCACTTCATTGTGAAAATGTAGGGAATTGTCTATAAAAATTACTAGTATACATGTTTGAGTGAAGTGCCTGGTTTTATATCTGAGCATTTAAGGAAAAAATTATTTTGTGGAAAGTTAGGATTCATTTCATTCCTTAAAACAGTTGTCTGAAAATAGTTGAATTAAGAGATACAAGTAAATACTTATTAGTAAATGCTTGATTTTTTGAGTTTTGTTACTTCTTACCTGAAGTAAGTTCTCTTTCCAGTCTGATGCAATTACCAGCGCTCAAGAAGTTGAAACGTTGAGTGTTCAGTTTACAGCAACAATGATGCGATTGAAAAACACAGTGCAGGATAAGAGTTCCATAGATTCCCAAGAAGTTTTTGTAAGTATTATGAATGGAAAACCCTTTTTTTCTTCATTATAAAAAATTATGAAAGTATTACCAAATACTTTGCTGGTGTATTTTTGAATAGTTTGTGTTAAGAAAAAGGCTACATCATTTTCTCCTTGTTATATTGGCATCTGCGGTTTTTGAAGGGGCAACTAAAGTAGCAGTCTCAAGGTAAGAAAAAAGAAAGGAACAAAAAGGGAGCCAAAGAACTAAATGGTATTTTACCATAAGTGTCTTGAATTATTTGTCAGTATTTGTAGATTTAAAGTGATATTTTCCTTTTTTTGTGTGTAAATATTCTCTCCTGTTCCTTGCAGAAACCATAAGAATATAATGATTACAAAAAACAGCACATCTGAGTGTGATTCTTTAAAGTCCCTTCAGATAGCAATCCCTGTAATTACAGTATGACTCATTGATATAATTTTTCTAAAGAAACTGGGTTTCTGTGATGGGGGTTTCAGCCTCTTTTCCTCTCCCAATAGCTTCTGAACCTGTTGGCAAGTTTCAGTCACATTTCTCAGAGTCCAAAGGTCTCAAAATATGTAATTTTCTGCAAGTGTTCTGGAAAAAAGATCAACTAGATAGACACAATTAGAGCCTTCCTAAGATCAAGTGTGAAATGGTTTGTGGGCTGTCTGGCCAGTGAGCAGCCAGTGAAGGCACTCTCTGTGCAACTGATGTTCTGTGCTGTTTCACCCTGGTTGGGAGCTACAAGATATGGGAGGGAGGTATTGGGAGAAGAGGGTCCCTGATGACCTTGTGAAAACCTGGGATTATTATGCTGGCATGATGTAAAGGAAATGGAAGAAAAATATGTCAGAAACCACCTTCATTTAATTTGCTTTTCATGGAAGAGCTCGTTAATTTGTATGATGTGTTTATCATTTTAATTCCTTGTAGTTAGCTGCTGAACCCGCATGCAGTTCGTACATAGGTTATTTTTCATCATTCTAAGCTAATTATTAGAAGGCAAAAAAAAGTCTACGGTGGAGGAGGAAGGAAGGAAGATCATGGCCCCACACATACTCAGAGTATTTTTTACACTTCCCATGAGGACACCTGAGTTGGAAACTCACAGGAATGGCACTTTAAGTGAGGTACATCTCAGATGTGGTCTAACACTTCAATTTATGTATGGTTGTGATTTTATAAACCAAATGTTCTCAACTGGAGAACAATTTCCCCTCTTGTCCAGAATCTCAGAGCAGTTTTTCCTGTTTTACTGTTTCTTCGTGGGGCTTGAGTGACTGATAATATGTTACCCTTTCCCCTAGAAGCTGTCTGCTGTTGTCTGCTGCCTTCCTAGATTTTTTTTCTCTCTTTGGGTTGGTTAGTTGTTTTTTCTTCTCTGCTGAAGACACAATATGTGGCTTTTGATGTTAGGTCTTTTTCGAGTAGAGATTTCTCCATTAAGACACCACTTAAATAACTTTTCTTGCCTTCAGCTAGTTGCTGAGGAGCTGGATCCTCTACAAAGGTAGAGAAGCCAGGCATTCTGCCTTTTAAAAAGCATAGGATAAGCCTTTGTAGTGAAGGATAAGGATAAGGATTTGTAGTGAACATTTGTTTTAGGAGACACAGTACATTTCATTACTATTCTTTGTTTATTCTAGTAAGAATGATTTTGATCTTGCTGCTCTTCCTTTAGCTTTTTTCCTTTTTGTGACAGCAACATTTCCACAGCATTAGTGATGCTGATGAATTCCAGAGCTGACCCTATTGGCCGCTCTTATAATAATGTTGTTAACATGCATAAAGTATGTTGTTAAGTGCGCATTTCAGATTTGTTGACTCTCTTCCTGTAAATGCTTTCTGTGTGTTTAGATGTAACAGGACACATTTTACGTTACTGTCATTGAAATCAGCATTTGTATCTAAAGCCTATAGGCTTCTGTGTGTGTGTGTACACCCGTATGTCAGCATCGCTGCTGGGAATAGCAGCTTCCAGTTTTGCCCTGAACCCTCTACCACTCTGAAGAGTCCTGCGCCCCTTTAATCTGACACACGTGATGGCCCGAGGGCTGTGGTACCAAGTCACTCTGGAAACAGGGCAGGCAAAATAACAAAGCCTGATAGTTTGTACATCTAGGTATGGGTTTACCTCATTTACTAATTAATCAGGTATGTTTCTTCTGGTCCTTATTGCTGTATACCTTATTTTCAGTTAGATAACTGTATGGCCAGTGAAGTGCTCAATTCCAAGCATGGTCTCAGAGTTATGTATTTGGGAAAGTCTTTGGAGTAAAATGTAGAAAATACCTTTCTGGCCTATGGGTTGACATGCTGGCTGTACGTGCTTTGGATGCGCTTCTGATGAAAACTCCTCTTAAAATGTCCTGGAGTTCCCCTGAAATTTCTAGTTGCAGAAGGCCTTGGAGATCAGCCCTGCTTTGTTCATAGCAGAGATTGTTGTGCCCAGCGCTTGGGTTGTGCTGCATACATAAAACAAATCTGGATTTCAGATCATATTCTTTATGTTCTAGCCTCTCTTTCTTGAACTTTCTAAACTCTGGACCAGCTTTCAGGATGAAATGCTACTGCTAAGCTTCCTCACAAGTATGACTAGCAATCTGCAACAGTTCTTGGAAATCCAGTCACAGCTTTTTCCTGAGGAACTGCTAACGTCTCTTCTGGAAGGAATGACTGTGAAAAGTGATGAGGAAAGGATAAGAGAAACCATGGGTACAGGAAGTTAATACTTTTTTATTTTCCTTTGTTTTTCAAGATTTTGTTTCAATTTTCTTTAGAGAGGGTGCTACGTATTAATTTTTTAATATTCAGAATTTGCGCAGTAAATTAAAATAAGCCTGCTAGTGTGTAGATTTATTTTTTCATGTAGAGTAGCTTGGGATTTTATTTTTGCATATAAAATTAAAATATAGCTACTAGATACAAACATACCTTACAAAAATGGCAGAACAATCAGAGAATATTTATACTTTATTATTTCTTAAGTTTATTTATGCTTTTTTATACCTTTCAGAACTTCTGAAATGAAGGAGGTTGACAAACAAGCTAATTTAATGGGGCTTTGGTTACCGGAACTGTTTGCTTGTAAGATGGTATCCTTAGGAACCAAGTTTTACACCAGGGGATTTGTAATGCATGGGTGGGTGAAAACAAAATCGAAGAATAAGATATTCCCTTCCTTTTTTGTCCCCTGTTTTTAAAGAAAACTAACTAAAGAAGGCTCCCACAGGACTGATTTTTGGGTAGGTTCTCTTTAAAGGCAGGACTAATTTTAATTTTTGGGACCTTGGCACTGCAGGTCATCCTGTGAAAACCAGAGTAATCTGGTCATCCTGTAACATTATTATCTTTTAAACACCTGATATTTTGATACTGAAAATCCTTCCTTTGTTAAATCATTTCTTAGGGACCAGAGTGAATGTTTCTGATTTCAAGAACCAAGAATGGCTTTTTCCGGAGACTACTGATAATTTTGATCAGTTGCTAATCCAGTACCATAGTTTTTGTGCACATGCAATTGGTGTGAAAGGCCTCACCTTACCAGGTATGCTTTGTAATTAGACATTTTCCATTCTGTATATGTATACAAGTACTAGGGAAAATGTAAAGGCGTCCTGAATGCATCCTCTTACATCAGAGGTGGAGTACTATATTTCCACATTGGTAATTTTCACCCCAGATATCTTATTTCCCCTGCTAAAGAATTTTTCCTTTTAAAAAGACACAAATTAAGTGCCCTAAATAGAAGGCAGGAGGGCTTCAAGAGAAAGTAGGCATGAGCAAGCAGAGGCAGCAACAAGATGGGATGGATAAATGTTTCTTCCTGCTGTATGTGCATCTGTATAACGTACACTGCAGCTGAATACAGGTTTGTTTGCTGTTGTTAATGTGCTATAATACAGGCATGGGAAAATGGTCATTCCTTGTATTTTGTGCATGCCTGTGTTGCAAACACATCCATTCATGGCTATGTCATATGTATTTTAAATAGTCATTATAAAATACTAAAAACCTTCTCTGAGAAGAATGCAAAAGTGCACTTGATTAAGCTAGCTGATCACAGGAAATTTTTTGGTCTCTTCTAGCTTCATTTGTCTTGAAAGCATGCCTTATTTCAGCCACCTCAGTCCATGTTTTCTGTCTCACTATCCTTTATAGAACCTATCTATATAGAATTTTTTTAAGCCTACAGGGGATTGAGAGGAAAATATTGCCATTACTTGGCAGTATGAAAGAGTAGCTATTTTAAGGGCAATGTAAATTACTTACGCTTACTTAGTACTGCATATGAGATCAACTGTCCTGAGTTGGACTGAAGGTCTCTCTAGCCCTGTATCTGATCACTGGATGCAGGCAGTGATGACCCCTTGAAGTTTATGAGAAATGAAGTAGGAATGATCCTTCCTTAATTATATCCTTCCCTGTTCTAGCAGTTAGTGGTTATGAGATTTCCTCACAAAAGTGTTGAGTCTGTAACCTTCTGTTGAATAATCCTTCATCCAGGTTTTTCATTTACCTAATTGAATTTTGAATCCATCTCAATTTTTCCATGGGATATTCTTATCGTCAAGAGCCCCACAATTTATAATTACATATGCTATGAAAAGGTACCTCTTTTTGAGATGGCTTTAAGCTCTGGCTTGATAATTTCATCAAGACCTCATAGTCTTTCTATTAGGAAAATTAGCAAATAGTAATTTTATATTGCACACTACTCATGGTTTTATTACTCCATATCATATTATTTCTTTTCAGTTGTTTCTTTTTAATATGGAAGAGGCCTCTTTCTTTAACCTCTCCTCCTGTGAAAAGTATTCCAAACCTCTGATCACTCCCAACTCCCTTTTATTTGTTCTGTTGTGTTGGAGCAAAATACATTATTACAGGCGTAGCATACAGGTTGTTAAAATGCTAGTTTTTTTCTCCTCCTCTGTTTGCATCCTTATAATTCATGACATTCTTTTTGCTTTTTTGACTGCCACTGAATAGTGTCATTTAGGATTTTCAAGGCACTGTCTATAATGATTCTAGGTCTTTCCTGGGCAATGATATCTGATGCAGAGCCTGCTACTGTCATTGAACTCAATTTGTGCTTTCCTATATAACTTATTTGGCCTTTATTGACACTTCCCTTTCTCTCTTACGTTACTGTTCGGCTTCTCAGCTGCTTTATCTGCTTCTTCAGTTAATTTCAGTGTTATGCCCTTTGGTATAGATGCACTGCTGATCTACAATTAGATATTTTCTGGAGATTATAGGGGAAACATTTGTGGGTATAGACTGGTTTCTTATGCCTTTGATATAGATATTTTATCTTTTGTTTTTCTGAGACATGCAGTAAGGCATACTGGATGTGAACTGATCAAAAGCAGTTACACTGACCTAAAAAATATTTAAAAAGCTTTATTTCAGGACTTAATCTGATTTCAGAAAAAGAAGGAAGTTGAAACTGACTTGAGGGAAACAGAATCTTGATTAAAAATGTCTTTTGTATTGGATATCATACTGTTCAGTATTTTATTTGGTGAGTTTTATTTTGGGCTAGTTTTTTCCTCTTTTTTAGGAAATCCTGCAATTGGAATTTTGAAGCACAAGGCGAAATATTATGTTTTCAGTTCCAAAGAAGCTGCATACACCTTTGCTCAAGATCCAGATAAATTCATTCAGTTGAATGTAGAAAAAGCAAAAGAATATGCAGAGCTAATTCAATTGCTCGAGCTCCATCATCATTTTGAACACCTTTTTCCACATGCACAGGTACACATTGGCCATGCCTCTTGCTGAACAGCTGTTGAGTCACTGGTTACTCTGTCCTTTCTAGAACATAAAGAGAACAGAAGATACACATCTTTAGGAAAGAAGTAAAATCATCTGCCTATCATACAGAATGTCTGAGGGTCCATCTTTTCCAGGTCTTCAGAGCACTGAAGAAACATTTTCGCTTAATGTAATTCTCACCTTATCTCTTCATAGGAGAATATGTACATCCAAAGGATTGTGGCAGTGATGAAGCTGTCAGTTCATAGCTTAGGAAGGTCTTGTGTCTGATGTTTCTTTTCCTCATTTTTGCAAAAGTAGCTTAAAGGGACAGTAAATAAATGCAACAGAAGATAAGTCAGGTGCCATATTAACTGGAGTTGTAGCTTAGCAGTCCATCGGTGTGTTCCGGATGAGGGTGTAGTGATATCTGAGGACAGGAGTTATGGAATATATTACAGAATAAAAGGGGACTCATTAATAATGAATGTGACAGTGCTACTATGTGAAAGCCAAAGACTTGATTTGGATTCATAGACATTATCTGTGGTTCACCGTGAATTTTAGGTCCCTAGCAGTGGAAAGAATGTAGGCTTGAACTGACCCTTAGTGTGAAAGATATGGTTTATATCCTGGCTCTAGCAGAAATGTAAGCACTTCTCCCAGTTATGATTTGTGATACTTAGTCCATTCATAAAGACAAACTGAAATGCCTGCATCATAAAATACTAGTGGTGTTGGTTGGACACCTTTTTACCAAAATACAATGATTATTCACTTACTCGGGATGTGGGAAATTTAGCTATTGCCTCTGCCTAAAGGGTTTTCTGTCAGATACTAAATCTATCAAATACTTAATGATTTCTTCTTTTTTAGTGGGGGCAAGGGGAACAAAAATATTCTGGAATGTAAAAATCATTATCCACTTGTGGTTTACAGATCTCTATTTGCTTTTAAAAAGTAGCATATTCCTATGCTATTTCTCTTAGATGTCTGTATTCTTCTCATTAATGACTTGCTTGCTTTTGGTTTTGGTGATTTTTGTTTTTTTTTCATCCAGGCCAGAACTGCAGACCAATGTTTGATGAAACCAACTGCAAAATGTGACAGTAGTACTCAAACTGATACTCATATCTTGCCTCCAACTATTGTGAGATCCTATGAATGGAATGAATGGGAACTAAGAAGAAAAGCTATAAAATTGGTTTGTATTGTTATTACCAGATTTTCATTGTTGGATGACAAAGCTGAGAATAAATTATTCTAAACTTTTGTTCTTTGAAACATAAATTCAACCTTTTATTGAAAGACATAAACTTTGTTACAAGCAGCTCAATTTTTTTTTGCAGGTAATTTCTCTTCTTATTTCTAGACTTTCTTCTTCTCTCACTTTTTACATATTTTTCCTCATTTTTTTACCAATGCTTCTACTGCTATATCTATTCATTCCAAATTTTTCAGTTGCCTTCTTTATGTAATAAGAGTTTGTTATTTAGCATTGAACATAAAAGTTGGTTTTCTGCACTCAAATTAATTTAACAGGTTGAAGATACTACCATATAATTCCTTTACAAGAAAAAAATAATAATGATTGCACAAAGGTTTGGGTCACGCAAAACCTTATTGCAAGTTGAATAATTTGTATTAATATTTATCACCATGAAGTAAGAGGAGGAAAAATGCAGTAATTGGCAGACAGAATGATAAGGAAAACCTTTGGATATGTTTGACCCTGAAGAAGCTTTCTTTGAGCTAATTTTTCCATCCTTGAAAGGTATCAAAGCATGGGGGCTTTTTTAGATTTTTGTTAGATTATTTTGGTAATGAAATACTTTATACTTTATCCTGCTTCTCTGTGTTCAGTAAAAGAAATTCTTTCTTTGAAAAAAAAAATTTTTGAAAAAATTCTATCATGTAGGACTGGAGAGGTAAGAAACAGAGCCAGTAGGTTTTCTGCTGTATATATAAGCCAGAGGAAATGTCTGTTATACTATCATGATGATTTTCTGATGGATTGGAAATCACAGTCCATCCACAGAAGATTGACTGCATACATAAATAAAAGCTTTTAAATCAACGGCTCATATTTCAAAAGCTTCTTTCTAGGGTTTGCCAGCACACACAGTTGTCAAGGTATAGCACCTGATTTTCACAATTCAGTCACAATGAACTTGTAAGTACAGGGAGTATTGCAGTTACCAATATCAACTGGACACAGATACTGCAGGGGGTTTTTTTCCCTCTGATGAACAGATGCACTGTGGAGGCCTGTGATTTGCTGGGCAGCCTATTTCCATTCTGGGTTTGGGGTTTTTTTGCCATGAAATCTCTAACATTATATAAGGAAACCAAAATTTTGGACTGAGGAGTCTTCCAGTGTGGACTGGCTTATAAAGGATTCTAAGAAATAGTTGTTGCTGAGGTGTATAAAGAAGCCAATTAGGTTTACAAGAGGCCTAGCTAAAAGCCTCCTTTCCTTACATAAATAAATGTAAGATGTGGTCAGTGGTTTCTCTTTAGCATAAGCAGAAGTGGATGTTTCCCAATAGCTGATCATGAAGACCATTCATAAACAAATTAGTTTGAAATATTTAGAGAAAATACTTCAAAGTATTAAGGGTGTTTTAGCCTCAGCTGCCCATATAAGAGATTAGTGATGTGCAGTTCAAATAAAAAATCCCAGATGCCTGCAAAAGTGTTTTGTCTACAGTAATTGGTAATATGGAAGTGCTAAAACATTCAGAATCAAAATGCTAAATGAACAGAAATAGCTTACCAGTGCATCAGTGAATTTGATACTTTAGGGGAGCATTGGACATATTTGCTGGTTTTGTTAGAGGATGATCCCAGATGCCTTTGGGGTTTTTTCCTGTCATTCATACTTAGCCAGAAAAGTTGTAGTGATACGAAATGTTAAACTATTACTTTGTTAATATACCTATATGCTGTTAGAAGTAAAATTTGCAGCTCGTATTTGTTTCTCTGTGCAAGCACAGTTCCTTGCAATAGCATACATTCAGTTTTCAGGAGAGGTAAACTTAGTAGAGAACCACTGTCTCATGCCTGCTCTTGTTTTAATTGTCATGAAAACCTTCAGAAAAAAAAGACTTAATATATTGTCTTTCTTCACATGCCATCCTATTGTCGTTTTCTGTATTTTCCTTGATGACTCTGCATAAGATTCAGTTGTAGATTAAGGTACCAGAATGTGTCTACAGACAAGTGTTTCACCTTCCATTCCATCTGACAGAGACATAGCTAGTGGAATCTGGAGAATATTTTGACTTGCCCTGATGCAAACATCAAATCTGGCCAACTTTATCAAGCTGCAGCTTCCAGTGATTCCAGTCTCCACTGACTGGAATGGACTCCAGGGACTTACTTAGATGTAGGGGTCTGAATCCCACCATGTGAGATTGTATATTTTATATTTCAACAACAATATTGTATCATATGATTTACAGTGTTTTACATAGTTGCTGACATAGAAGGCTGAGTGGAATAACATGTTGTTGTTTCAAGTGCTGGCTTTTTAATAATAACGATTTGTTAGAAGTGGTTTTGTGATTGTATCTACAGCAATTCCTGTGACTAAACAGAGCGTTAATCATAAATTACCTTAACTTTTGCCCCTTGTCAAGGTGTTAGTGAGCAATGTCATGAAAGAAGGCATTTTCCCCTTTTATCTGATGCTTTGTGACACCAACCTGTAAACCTCATTACATTTTGTAGAAACCAGACAAATACTAGAAGAGCTTACCATAAAAACATTTTATTCTAACAGAACAAAGCCTTCAGCACCTAACAAAATTTTCCAGGAAAATAGGAAATTGTTAAGAGACTCACTCAAAGTTGTGTGGGCTGCATACCGTGCTGTTCACACATCCTGTTAGTTCAGGAATTACCAAATCACAGTCACAAACGTGTGTTGACAGAAGGACAAAGTGGGCCATGTTCCAGGTTTGTAAAGCCCGTAGATGTAAAACAGACAAACACACCTAAGTATATACTAGTGCTAAAATGTTCAAACACAATTTTGCTTAATCTGATCCTTTTCCTGTCTTTAGGCCAATTTGCGTCGCAAATTAACTCACGCCATGCAGACTGATCTCAGCCACATGAAAAGAGAGAACTTCACCCAAGTGTACTTGCCAAAAGATGTCGGCACCCAGACTAAGCGTGACAACTCCAGCAATGTACCCAGACCACAGATTTTCTTGAAAGGTCTCCGAGGACAATCCTCTCCTGCTACTCATATGGTCAAAGTAGACTTAACAAGAGCAGTAGATGAAACCTAAGTGGAAATGAGGAACCTGAAGACACATATTGAATGTGTATATAAAAATCCCTGAATATATCTGAATTAAGGTATTAAAGATTTTGCTGTGTCTGTTGATTCCAGGAGCACTTCGTTTGTTTCATTTACCTTATCTGTTGTGGCTTCTGACTGGCCTTAGGTGATAGAAATGATAAGCCTGAAGCATGCAGATTTCAGTACTTTAAATTTCCGCTATTTTGGATCAAGATGTTCTCAAGGACTTCCACCTAACCTAACATTTAAATGTGCAATGTGTGTTGTGGGATTTTCTTGAAGTTTTAATACAATTTTGCTTGTTGAAACGCTGTCGTTAAGTGAAATAAGAGAGTCACCCATTTGTCACAGCTCCAGCCTTAGAGCAGAATTGTCAAGAAGGTAAAACCAGCAAAATAAAACCAGTCTGGGTCCTTGGGCTTGTCCATTTGTGCTGGTGTTAACCCAACCCAATGAGTGTAACCCATTGCAGGGACGTTGACAAAAGGGAATCTATCTTGGATGACTCTGGCAGCCCTTTGGATCTCTAGTAATTTCTGTATTTGTTAGCTAAACAGTGTGCTGGGAAGCACACTGCAAGCCACAGGAACTTCAGGGCACCTTTTCGAAAGCTCTGTTTTGTCTGTGTTTGAAAAACTAAAGCAAAACAGGAAAATGTTTTTAGCTTTATGTAACTGTGGCAGGGAAATATGTGCCAGGTCTGATCAATGCAACTGCAGCCAGTATTTCTGTATGTGAAAACCTGAATCATTTGAGCTTTAAGATGAAACATCTTCTCAAATGGAAGCAGGGGATACTTCAAATCAGAGATTCTTTTCACAACAACAAGCAGCTCCACAAGTTGCTATCTGCAAAATGTGTCCAGGTGCGCAACTGTGATTCCATTGGGTGTGCTAAGGTTTCTAAACCTCTTTTTTTTGTGTACAGTGTGGTGCAGCGTGGTTTCCTGGTCATTGTTATACTAGCCTGTGACAATGAAGCTCGAAGATTCGAGCTGCTGAGTGATTTTTCTAGGGCATTGTGCAGGACAGCGTTCTCTTTTTTTTTAAACTGTTTCCAAGGTATCTGGCTTCGCATTTAAAAGTTATACAACTGGGACGAATCCACAAAGCAGCATTAAAAAAAAAAAACAAAGGAGCTGGAGGAAAGCACTAAGAAAGAAGTTTGCTAAATGGTTTTTCACTAGGTGATTTTATCTTTTGGGAGAATAAACTAATCAGTAGCAGCCAGATGTGCTACTCTTCCATGTTTTTAAATTATGAACTGGCACCAATGACTAGATTTATTAATAAAAATATGAATGCGATTACCAGCTGCAGCTTTAAAAAAAAAATACCCTATTGCTGCTTTATTAAACACTTTCTGTTGTTGTGATCTCTCTATATTTTTACCATCATTCACTTTGAAGCTTTTAAGTTATGTTTTTTACCAACAAAATGGTATTTCAGTTTTATTATTTCAGTTATACAGGCTGCCCAGGGAGGTGGTGGAGTCTTCCTCTCTGGAGACATTGAAATCCCACATGGATGTGTTCCTGTGTCACCCGCTCCAGGTGACCCTTCCCTGGGACGAGGGATGGACTAGATAATCTCCAGAGGTCCCTTCCAACCCTAACGATTCCGTGATTTCAAGAATCCATAAATACATTGTATTTAACAGAAAACAGATGTGCGGAAATTCCTTTTATCCTACTTTGTTCTTTTCCACTGGGGAAATTTTACTGCAGCGTTGTAAAATACTGGGGAATACAATTGTAACCCACATCGCGGTTCCGGAACGGCAGAAACGCTTCCTCCTGGCAATGAGAAATACGTGTGTGAGATTCCTGGGTGTTTACTGCCAATAAAACAGTTCCGAAATAGGCCGGGTGGAGCAGGATTGTACCCAGGATATCCAGGCGGGACGGAGCCGACTCGATGGTGCGGCGCGGGCGGCGGGGCGCTCTGGGCGGCCGCTCCGCTCTCTATGGTGCGATGGGAGGAGCGGCGGGGCACGGCGGGCGGCTCCGGCCCGGCGGTCCTGGCGCCTTCGGCGAGCACCATGTCGCCTCCGAAAGGTGAGGGCGGCGGCGCGGGGCACCCGGCGGGTTCCGCGGCTCCCGGAGGGCGGCAGGGCCGGAGAACGGGAACAATTCCCAACCCCCCCGCCCCCCGCCAAGAGGAAGCGCGACCCGCGCGCCGGCGGCTCCCCCCTGCTTCCCCCGCNTCGAGGGGGGAAGGAAAGGGCTGTGCGGGGCCGCGGGGTCGCGCCGGGGAGGGGCTCTTCCCGCCTGCCTTCCCGCCCCCCCGCTCTTCTCCCGCTGCCCGGCCGCTTCTCCCCGCGGTGTGGGAGCGCTGCTCCCCGGCGTGTGGGCGGCCGGTGCTCCCTGTTCAGGGCTCTCCGGGGCGCCTCCGCCTTCAGGATCAGCGTCTCTCCCGCCGCCGGTTCCGGCTCCGGGAGAGTCCGAACGTGGCGCAGCGTCTTTGGCGTTTATCCCGAGGTGCAGGTGGTCAGTGCACAGGGACACGCCCTGCTCTCACCCTGCCGGCGCCGCCGGACCAGGGTGTCTGTTGGACTATGGTTAGGTTGGACATTAGGAGGAATTTCTTCACAGAAAGCGTGATGAGACGTTGGAATGGGCTGCCCAGGGAGGTGGTGGAATCACCGTCTCTGGCGGTGTTTAAGGAAAGACTGGATGTGGCGCTTAGTGCCATGGTTTAGTTGACATGATGGTGTTAGGTCACAGGTTGGACTCGATGATCTCAGAGGTCTTTTCCAACCCAAGTGATTCTGTGATTCTCTGTGATTTTGTGTGCAACGAGGCCAGAGCCCGGGTGGTCCCAGAGCCCCAGTTTTCCCAAAGCCAGAGGCCCGGTTGGATGGGGGAGGGCTTAAATCCATCAGGAAGGCAATGCCTGCCCCTCTGCCAGCTTCCCCCATGGAGAGCCTTGCACAGGGCTCTCCAGCTCTTGGGGCCAGGAAGGGTGAGGAGCAGGAGGGGTCCCTGGAGCGTGTGCCAGGCATCCACTGCCCCAGCTGCCGAGGCAGGGTTGTGCTCCCTATGCCAGGCTTGGCCTTGGCTGCATCCCAGGAGCCCTGGCGGAGCCGTCAGATGAGCTGTGGAGATGTGTGGGAGGCCCACACTTGTATCCTGAGGCTTTTGGCCTGTCTGGTCGCTTTTGCTGGAAATCGTTTCATCCAAGTGGAATCTACAGGGAAAGAAACAACATCTTCTTTCAGCTCTTCTTTTCTTTAGGCTGGAATAAGTTCAGATTTGTCAGGAGAAGATATGGGTGCCCCAACGGTGCTCTCCCTCTCCTCGCTGCGCTGCACTGGTACTGATGCAGACATGTGAGCCAGGTTGGAGAAATGTCCAAGCTGAAAATTAACTGCAGATACATTTTTACATAATGCTAGAATGATCCAGTCATTATGTCCAAATTATGCATTTGGTTTACCGAAGTTTGCAAACCATTGCCAAATTGAGACATTTATTTTTTTTTTTAAATAGTAGTTAATACAGGCAGGGATTAAATTCAGTGTTAGTTCGCTAGTGCATAGATTTAAAATCTTCATGTGTCAAAACACAGTGTTAATATAATTTCTGTAAGCACTAAAACATCATTAGAAAATACGTTTTTTGTAAAACTAGACTGGGTTAATTATGTTTCCCGGTTGTTATGCCCTTGGATTCCCACTGCCCCTCCCCACAATCCAAATGTAATTTAAAAACTGGATTACAGCTTGTAAATCTCTTCTAAGCATTGTTAGTCCAAAAATTAATTGGCTCTACCTTTTAAAAGTGGTTACTGACGTGGGTAAGATTTTTATCTATAAGGAAGTAGCTAATTTAAATGATTGCAGCAGCAGGAGGTATTAACTGTACCTTGCAGAAATGTTACACAATTGAAGACATTGCTGGCTTGAAAGAAACGTGAACCAAAACACTGGTTGCGCTGGATTCAGCAACTCATTCACATATTAAATGAGCAAAGTTATTACAAATCTTTTTCTCTTGTAGCTCGTTCCCTGTTCACCAGAGGAGCTTAAAGTAAATTTTTTTAGGATGTTCGGAAAACAACAGATAGTGGCCCAAAAGGTGCTGCTGAATGACCAACACCCACAGAGGGGTAGACAGATGCCAAACATAACAAAGAATAATCTACCAGTTTGAAAGATAGTTTTGTAGAAGCCACACATTTGCTGATGTGTTGTGGTTGTGCTTCTGTGCAGAGAAGTCCCGTTTGAAGTCGTGCTCTGTTCTCTCTCCTGGTTCAGAATGCAGGATTAGCCATTCTCTGATGTGGGACTAATCTGGCGTAGCCTGGCCATGTCCACCCAATGGAACTCTCAGACCTCAGAGGAGGCTGGTCGTATGAAAAACTGCCTTGAGCCAGAAGACCTAGGACAAACTAACTCCCAGATTTTGCAGGATAGTAGATGGTCGAGAGCCAAACAGTTGCAAGAATTGCTACTGTTTTAGGAGTATAGCAGTGGGAAGGCAGAGGGGATAATGCAGATGATACATAGTTCTTGTGTGGTTTAATTTAGTCAAGTAACCATAACCTTAGTGTTTTCTACAGTGAGTTTTTCGAGAAAGCCATTTGTGTGAAGTCCATCACCATTCTGAGCAAAACTCTTCTTTTACTAACTTAGGTGGAAAATAGGGCTGAAGGAGACGCTGCCTTAATTATTAAGGTTTGCTAGACTGATGCCCTTCTTTGCTGATACGGAAGTTTTCCTCTCCCTTTGCTTTTGCTTGTCTGCCAATTCTCAGTCAGGCTTCAGTATATTACGTGGAGAGGATCAGCTGCCATTTCAGAACGAGCTCCTACTGTCAGCTAAAGAGCAGGAAATCACAAAAAGACTTTTTGATTACTATTAGATAAATATTAATGTATGATTAATTTTTCTAGAATGAAAGATGACTACAAAGGCAAGAGAGCATCTTATTTTCAAACACCTGGAGTTCCTATACCAGCTTCTTGCTTTAAAATTTGATCAAAACTTGTTTATGGGAAGTGTTTCCCAACATTGTAATTATTGTAATACTTGCTGCCAAAGTATGTGTTTGTTACAGCCCTTCCCCCATTTCAGTTCTTAAATTAAAATGAGGGCCGTGCTGAGTGGTCATCTCTGTTTTCTTTCAGAAAATGTCAGCTTACTGTTCAAGCTGTACTGCCTCACCGTGATGACCCTGGTGGCTGCCACGTACACGGTCGCATTGCGGTACACGAGGACAGTGGAGACAGAACTCTACTTTTCAACGACGGCTGTGTGCATCACTGAAGTTATCAAGTTGTTCTTGAGTGTGGGCATCTTGGCTAAGTAAGTGTGGGAATGCTAATCAGTACTTTGAAAACGGATCCTTGCTTCTAGCCTCAGATTCTCAGATACTGAAGTGCAGATACAGTTGAGAATGTGGCTGGATAATCGTGCTGTGGAAGGGTAATTTCAGAACAGGTTAGTGACCTCCTCAACTGAAACTGCTTTGCAAACAGCACAATATTCAGGTGTGTCCTTTCTGCATATTTTCTATTCGTGTGTGCTTTGGAATCGGTTCAAAATGTCAGCATGAATTAACCACAATTTTTTGGGTCTTTAAAATGTTGGTGTAGATGAAAGTTGGACTGTGAGCCATTGTCTGCTGAGTTACATAAAATTTTAATGTTCCCACTCATAAATTTTCCCAAACAATGTTATGGACAGATATTTTGCTGTCTCTATTAATCTGGCAAACCAGTGCTGAAAGACTGTGGACAGAAGATATTAGTTCCTGTAGTTCCAGACCGCTGCCAAGAGCTAGAACCTTACTCCACTTGTAAGCATCCAAAGTAGAGAGGCCATCAATCTGCTGTGTTTCCTCTCTGCTTCCCTGTGCTACATCCTTCCTAGGAAGAATCTTTATATTCTGGACTGGTCGAAAAGCCCAGTTCTTGCCATTGTGGTAGAATTTGTTCTTTTAGTGTCTCTGCCTATCTCATTGTGGCTTTTGGTATGTCAGAAGGCTGGCTGTTATGTGCTAGAGAAACATGAAATCACATGATGTACTTCAGATCTTCATCAGATCTTTTCAACTTAACATCCAAGTGGCATTTTACTTGCTTTAGAGGTGAGACAATATCTGAATTTGGTAAGGCAGCTGTGGCAAACTGTCTTTTGTTTAACTGTTCATTAAATGAAATGTGTTAGAAGGCAAGTGTGACCAGTGGCAAATTTCTGTTTTTATGCACCCTGGGCTTCTCCCTCTGTCAGCACAAAATGCTGGCAGAAGCATCTCTGCTGACACGTGGTTGTGCTGTGGTTCTCACTGTTGTGACCAGTGTGGATCCCACCTGCTTTCTGGAGACTGTGGCAACCCATGTTTCCCAATAGTGAGGGATCTGTGGGTGGCATTTGGTAGCCTCACCTGTGTGTATAATTTGTCAAATCTTGTGTACTTGGGCTCCAGGCTGTTTACAGTATAGCAGAGAGGCCTAGTTCAGCAGTGTACACTGTCCCTTTTGTTAAGGGTTTGTAACATTGTGTTCATTAAATATACGAACAGTCTTCTTGCTTGAAATAAGTAAAATCAAAATTACTTTTATCTCAGAAAGAAGTCTGTTTTGTTTATGTTTTTAGAACAGCCCTGCACAGCCAAAAATCCACGTAGCCCATCATTCTCCCTTTGGCGGCAGTCAGCAGAGGATGCTTAGAACAGAAGTGTGGACAATAGGGCAAGCACAGGCTGAGCTTTCCTTAATTGGTGGCAGAAGCTTATGGAGTGCCCATCCTGGATGCTGTATGCACTGTGGCTGTAGTGCCCAACAGTCCTGTGCTCTGTGAGATGGTCCAGTTTCTTTTTGAAATGCTAGTCCCTACTGTATCTGTGACTTTAGCAATTTAGTTACATGCTATATGAAAAAGTACTTTTTAATAAACACCTTATCTAGCAGTTTCACTGGACTCTGTTGTCTTGTGTTGACAGGTATAATGAATAATCTTTTCTCCTTCGTTTAGCTTTTCATATCTCTACAGATCTGTGTTTTCATCACTCATTTATTTTCTAAGCCAGCAGTCGTAGTTTAATTTTACTGTGATCATCCTAGTACCCATCCCTACAGCATTTCCAGTATTGTTACATCCCTTTTGAAACACGATCCAGAGCTGCATGCTTGTATTCAGGATGGGAACGTGCCATGACATCAGGCAGAAGGGTGTAGGTGCTTTCTCTCTTGGCCTTGGTTCCTTTCCTGAGGAGTTGTAGCATTCTGCTCATTTCTCTCAACACAGCTAAACCTTGAGCTGGCACCAGTGGAGAGCTACTCTCATGATTTTTGCAGGTGCCCACAGCTAGATTAGGGATGGTTCTGTAATTAGGGTTGTCATTTCCTATGGTTCTTTCTTATTTATTGACAACTAAGCTTTGTTTACCAATTAAAATGGGAAGAATCTGATTCACTGAGTTGTTCGGATGTTATAATATCTGTTCTGATCTGGTCAGTAGTGGGGTTTTTCTTCCCATAGTTGAGAGGGAGATGGGCACCAGCAGACGCTGTTCATCAGGCCATGCTCACCTCTTCCTCGTAGGATGTCCTCAAGCTGGTGTGTCCAAATCCTGTTCTTTGCTGTCCGGGTAACTGAGCTGTTTCTCAGATGGCAAAGGATCTGGTGATTTCTGCTCAGTGTAGTGAGGGACTCTTTGGCAACTATTGAAATTTCCTTTTGGATATCACGTATAATTGAGCGTTATTAGCAAACTTTGCCAACTTCCTAGTAACCTAGTTTTTAGACCACTTATGAATATACTGAACAGCACCAATTTCAGCACAGTTTCCTTCTGTGCCTCCTTTACAGCTTCCTTCAGTTTTAAATCCTAACCAGTTTGTCTCACCCAAGGCAAGGTGCCTTTGTAGTGTAGTAACTTGTCGGAAGAGAGTCATCTGTTTTTTCTGTACAGCAGGATACATTTGGGTGGGTACTTGTTCTTTTTGAAACAGCCAGCATTGATAACTGCAGCGTACAGGATACCAGAGTACAACTCTCGCATTGTTCTGCAGAATTTGTTTTCTTACACATTATTACATGATGTCTTCACTGTATTTACTTTTAAGGTATATCCCGGAAGGCACATTGAATGGATGAATGCCAAAGGATTGTCTTTCAAAAGAGAGGTTTATGATAGTTTAGGCTGTGTTAGTTGTTAACTCGACTGTACTCTCATACTTGAAGTCCTGCTCACCATCTGGTAATAACGCTTTCTACATTATCATCTCTTACATAATTGCTTAGCAATGGATGAAGAAAAGTAGAGCTGATTTGCAAAACTCTAGTTTTAACTTTTCTAACAAATGCATCTTTCTGTTGCAGAACGGATTGTTGTTACTATCTCTCACCTCTTCATACCTATGAATTCGCTTTAGGTACAGGGTAATGAATTTATAAAAGGGAGAATGGCTTTAAACTGAAAGAAAGGTAGGTTTAGATTGGATATTAGGAAGAAATTCTTTACTGTGGGGGTGGTGAGGCTCTGAAACAGGTTGCCCAGAGATGTGGTGGATGTCTCATCCCTGTCAGTGTTCAAGGCCCGGTTGGATGGGGCTCTGAGCAACCTGGTCTACTGAAAAGAGTCCCTGCCCATGGCAGAGGGGTTGGAACTAGATGATCTTTACGGTCCTTTCCAACCTGAAACATTCTACAAAGAAAATTGACTATGATTTTAAATTCAGATATAGACCAACTTCAAGAATGCTGAATTCAAGCTAGATCATTTTTTATTTTCATATCTGATATTGCAGTGTATTTCTTTGGGCACCTTATTTTGCATTATCAGCTGTACATGGGGACTTAATTTGAATTCTTTTTTGATCAAATAGATTTAAATCTATATCTGCATGATCTTTGTACTGAATTCAACTTACAGTTGGAGATTCTTGATAAGTGCATGCCTCAGAAAGCACAGCCACTGCACAGATGAACTCTTAGATAGTTGTTCTCAAAAACTAAAGTGAAGATGGTGGTTATTAGACATGTTATTCTTCATTGCTGAAATTTGATGCTAAAAGTCTAAAGAGACAGAAACTACTATTACTGCTGTGATTTGACTTTAAATGTATGATCAGGTAATTCACTGAGCATGGTCTGGAACAAAAGCAGGTATAGTTTAAATGTGATTTTCTTTTTTGACAGCCTACCTTAGTATCAATGAATAAAAGACGCTATTACTGTGTGGGTTTCTTTAACTTCTTACTGTCATGGAGTAGAACTGTGTCTGTGCTAATTATATTTCATTTATAGCTAGACATTTGAGATAGAAGCACTTTAGTCCAGCTGCACTTGGGCATTACCAGGTCTTCTTATACATCTTATCTTCCAATTATAATAATATAATATATTAAATTTACTGAGGAATAAGTAAACAGAAAGTTTTGCCTATAATATCAGTGGCTCACAACATTTTATGCAGTTCTGTATCTACTGCAACTAACCATGGTGAGCTGTAGCATGAGCTCTTCTCCTTGTATTGCAAACTTTGCTTGAAGTGTCCATAGATTTTCTTGTCATGGTTGTTCCCTGTGGCCAGACATGTCTTGGCTTTTGTGTGTGCTCTCTGTTATGGCAAAATTACAAAAAGAATCCCTTGCAGCTGCCTGTATAAAGACTGCTCACCCTACAGGAGAAAAAAAGAAAGAAAAGGAGGTGTAGGTATAGGTATATATATTGTTGGGAGGCAGGGAAGAAGGCAAGGAAGGATAGTGAGAGGTAAAGTCTAAAAATCTTTGGAGAGGAAAAGTTTCAGAACCTGGAGTGTCAGGGGTTGATCAGGAAAGGAAAATATGCCAAAACAAGGTGGTTAATTAAAGAGTCTGGGGCATAGAGGGAGTGCTGATTTTGTTAATTACTCATAAGAGTTTGGGAGAGATAGATGATGTACATTTGTGAAAAAAATGTAGCAAACCACAAAAGGGGACAGCAGCAAGAAGAAGCATGTTCTTCCCCATTGCTTGCCCTTTCACACGCTGTAGTTACCTGAAGGAGATGTCTGAAATGCAAGACCACAGGGCCACCACATGCCCCACCAGACGTCTTCACATGCATGCTGGTGCTGGTCCAAAATCTCCCACAGCACGAGCAACAAGAGGAACCCATGGCTGCCTGAGGAATGAGAGGTGTTTCCAGCAGAGTAGTGTGGAATGGTACAACCCTTTTTGGCTGTAATGTGAGGGCCAGTTTAAAGGGGATCTGGAAAATCACGGACATTTGACATCACAGACAATATACCCAATTAAAAAGGGGAGATACAAACAACATCCTTCCGTTCCGCTGCCTATACTGACCCACTGCCTATATTGACCCACTGCCTTTAGTAAAGTACTCCACTGTTTACAGTATTCCTTGTGGTTATGTACTTTATAACACATTAATGGATCTAACTTCTAATTCCAGAATGTCTTCCTCACCTTCAGGGTTTTCTACTTGTTGAAAACCTCATTGTTTTTCTGCCAGTTAATTTTTTTTTAATGGGCAGAAGGTACAACTGATTGTTGAGAACACATTTTCAGCCCTCTCAGTGGATTCATTGATTTGATTTCTGTTTTAAAATACCAGTTTAAGAGAGCTCTCAGTTATGCTAATCTTTTTATTTTGCAGAGAAACTGGAAGTCTGGCAAGGTTAATAACATCTTTAAAAGAAAATGTATTTGGAAGTCCTACAGAATTGCTAAAATTAAGTGTTCCATCTTTGGTGTATGCTCTCCAAAACAATATGGCGTTTGTGGCTCTTAGCAACTTGGATGCAGCAGTCTATCAGGTAATACACATTTCTGTCAGTAACTGATCTGTAAATACGTTTCTCTTTACTGGTTCATGAGGCATGTGTGCCTGGCACGCAGTATTCTCTTTAGCCTCAGTGTTAAAAGCCAAACCATGCTTTGTTATATTCAGAGAATGCACTCTGCTGTAGAGCTCTGGTTTCCTGAGCTAACCACTTGCTGCTAGAGTCACTTCAAATTCACTTTGTTGTAATTAGCAATGGTACAAAATGGGTACAAGACCCCAAGGATATGTAAGAAGTCAATGAATATAAAAAATTGTCACTCTTTAGTTAAATTTTCTATTTTATTTTCTTGTTTTGGAAGAGTTTTTAAAACCACATCCTCTACACTATGTTCCTGTCTTCCTTAGGTGACGTACCAGCTGAAGATCCCTTGTACAGCTTTATGTACAGTCCTGATGCTGAACCGTACCCTCAGTAAGTTGCAGTGGTTCTCTGTGTTCATGCTGTGCGGCGGCGTTACCCTCGTTCAGTGGAAGCCTGCTCAGGCTACAAAAGTACAGGTAAGAGTTTATATTTTGCCTCATCAGATGAAGAATAAACTTCATCTGTACCTTGTATTTCACTTTACAGCAGCTGGAATGAAGGTAAAGTTTCTTGCATTCCACACAGTAGTATCTGTTTCCTATTTCCAGCCACTTCAGGTACAACATTATCCACTAGTTTGATCATTGGCTTTCACATTTATGGTGTGCCAGTTCAGGCAGGCTTGTGGTATTGCTCCAGTCTCGCTTGTTGGAAAGGCAACTGATTGCTACAATTAGTATTACCACAGTCATCGTAATCAGTCTTAATGCACCGTCCTAGGAGTGTCTGAGTAATAGATTGTTTCCAGCAGTTGGCCCTGGTAACATTGTAATTGTTGGAGCAGAGAACTTGGAATCAAAGTACTGGGTGGAATTAGGAGGGAAACTCCGGTGTTGTGTGGGTATGTCATTTAAATACACCCTTCAGAGGCACTGACCTAATCCCATTCTAGGAAGAAATAAGTGTCTCCTGTTTCTTTGGCGTTAGTGGGAAAGGCAGGTCGTGCTGCTGGGAATATTTGCCACAGCCGAGTAGAGAGTGCCTCTGAGCACTGCAGGAGTACCCACAGAAAACAAAACACCATACAGCAACACCAAGGTCCTTTGAAGGACAGCCCTAGATAAGCAAGTACATCTTATACTGCAGTGAAATGCTAATAGTTTTGCTGTACTTAACAGTGTAGCTCTGTGTCCTGGTTTTGGTTGGGATATGGTTAATTTTCTTCCTGTGTTTTGGATTTAGTATGAGAATCATGCTGGTAGCACACTGATGTTCCAGTTGTGTCTAAGTAGTTCTTACCCAAAGTCAAGGACTTTTCAGTGTCTCGTGCTCTGCCAGTGAGCAGGGACACAAGAAGCCGTGAAGGAGCATGGCCAGGACAGCCCAACCGAACTGGCCAAAGAGATGTTTCATACCATGGAGCATCATGCCCAGTATATAAACTGAGGGACTTGTCCAGGAGAGGCCAGTTGCTGCTTGGGGATGGCCTGGGATAGGTCAGCAGGTGGTGAGCAATTGTCTTGTGCACCACTTGGTTTCCTTGGGTTTTATATCTCTCTCTCATTTTGTTGTTATTAGAATTGTAAGTATATTTTATTTTTATATAATTATTAAACTGTTCTTATATCAACCCCCAAAGTTTACCTTTTGTTTTCAATTCTCCTCCCCACCATGGTGGTTTGGGGGAATTAGTGAGGGGCTGCATGGTGCTTAGTTGCTGGCTGGAGTTAAACATGGCACCCTGGAATCGATTATTGTAAATTACTGAAGTGTTGTATCTTTTTTAAAATAATGGTTGCTGTTGCAGGTGGAGCAGAACCCATGGCTAGGGTTTGGAGCAATTGCTGTGGCTGTATTGTGTTCAGGATTTGCAGGTATAGTATTATTTCTGTACCCGTACCTACATCAAAAGGACTGGAGAACTCACAAGGTTTAAAACAGAACATTCCACGTTCGTTAACTGTCTTTGTGGATTAGTTTATCCTCTCTGCCCATAATTATCTTCTACTTGCAGTAGTTGTGGCAGGTTCATGACGTGATTATTCTCACTGGCAAGCAAATGACTAAGAACATGTACTATTGGTTTTACAGGATACAGCTGAGAAGGCTGGTTTGCAAGTGAAAGTGTCTTTCAAATGCTTAGAATAACACTGTGGGGAACGTCCATAATGACTCTGTACAATTAATTGATGTTTGCTTTACAATGAATAGCTCCCTTATGGTGATCACGCAAAATACTTGCATTTTTTTTACAAGGGGAATTGAGCTCCTCGCTCAGTTCTTGCACCAGCTCAGCCTCGAAATAAACTTTGGCATAGTCCTGTAGTTGGTGAATCTAACTGAGATGCAGAGGGAGCATGAGTAAGGCAGAGAGGTAGATGAGTAGCTGGAAGCCTGGATAAACTCCATGAAGGATTTTGGTTTTATTTATTTTTGTTTTGTTCTACAACCAGCGTTCCCCCTCAGGGTAGCTTTTTCTTTGGCTTCCGGAAAAAGATACCAAAACTTGAGAACAAGTGAGCTGGTGCTCAGAAACAAGGAAATGCAAATTACTATTTAATTTGACATTTGACTCACAGGGGCATATTTTACTGGCTGTAAACTGGATCCTCCCCTCTCCCTCTCTAAGAAAGCAAGGTACTATTACCCACCTCTAGTACTGTAAAATCCTGCAAGAATAATCTTGTGCTGTGCATAAATGCTCATTACTCGTGGAAAACATTCTGGTTGGCAGAAGGAGTAAAGAGTCATTTTTGTTTGGTGTCTTTTCACTGAAATGGGCACTTCGAAGCAGAAATACTAAATAAAACTGTGTAGAGCTCAATCAACTTTTCCTGGAAAGTTATACATTTCCTCATTTAAATAGATGCTTCCAAGCCACAAGACAATACAGCATTCACAGTGGAGCCTTCAGAGTCTCCTAAAGCTCTCCTGCTTTCTCCGATAACGCAGGTCAACAGCTGTGTTTCTAGAGGTCTGCAAATTCTGAGCATTGAAAGGCTGATGCAGGCAGCTTGAGACACTCAGGGCTTTTTTTCTCCTGCAAAAGGACTGCAGCCTGGGTGTTTCCTTGAGGACAGCTGAAGCTCAGGGGCAGCTGGGAGGCACAGTGTGTTTCATCCACAGAGCTCCCTGTGCCCTTGGGGTTTTATATGTTGAAAACATAAATCCTATTCAAATTCTTTTCCTCTTCTTCCTTCCCATGCTCACATGAAGCAGTTCTTTTGGCATTAGGCCTTCTGTTTCTAGCCTGACCATATTAAGTGTGTTTTATTATTCCAGCAAAATTAACAAGTTGTGTGGTTTTGTCCCTCAGACATGGAAGAGAAGTTTTTTCTTCAAATTGTTGATCCTGTGATAATTTCCAAGTATCCAGGGCCCCAACAATGCTTATAACAGCATTGGACAGATATTTAATGGCAGATCTTTTGTGACTTTAAACAGTACTGAAGAGTTAATTTCTCCTAAACAGCCCCCATTCATCCCATCATCTTTCCTAGTGGAGGGACTTTTATGTATATTGAGAATTCTGAAAGCATAGTCTATTGGTTTGCTTACTGTTTTCTTAGTTTAGAAATTTTACGAGTATGGTTCATACTCAAGCCAAATTTCTATTACATTGATTACACCTGGTTGTGCTCTGTGGGTCTTCTCAGGGTGGCAGAAATCTCAGGATAATTATTGTGGTTTTTTTAAGAACTGCAGTTATTAACAATACTAATTTGTTATTTCAAAAATTTATATTCTTATGAGATAATATATTTCCTTGGGATTTTTATTATTTGAACCTCTGAAATATAGATTTGCTCTCTAATTTATTCACCATAAATATTCACTATACTTTATTAAATTATAAATTGCATTTTTCATTAATAAAATTGAATAGAAAGACCTTCCTTGAAGCTAACTTGGGGATTTCAGGGCAAGTGTGTGCCTAGGGTTTCTAACTCATAAGTCTTTGTGCCACCTTTGTTTGTTCCATATTCTTGTCTCATACTGTATGAAGGATCCTGGGTGACATTGATAGCAATAAACTTTTAGTCATTAGGGCTCTCATTAAAAGGTCATGGAATTGGCTGAGAAGATCTAAGTCCTGTGAACTGCTCTGCCTGCTTTGAAATGTGGAGGAAATTTCAGAGATTCACAGAGGCCTGGTGGGTGAACAGTGGTCAGAAAAGCAGGTAGCGATGGCCTTGTCAAATGTCGGCCTTTTATAGTGTGACACAGTGGAATAATGAAAAAGTATTTGAGGAATTTCAGTAATGCAAAACATAAAAATAATGGTATCATCAGCCTGGTGTCGTGAACCAGAGCTTTAGATTAAAATGAATTCCACTTCCTCAAAACCAGTTTGTAATTTCAGTTAGCAGAAGGCCTCGGTTTTGATTTGCTCTTGTAACCCCCTGAAGCTGTGGTTTCAGAACAAAGCTGCTTTGCCAGGTGCTCTGCAAGCACAAGGCTTCTGAGGAATTTCCAGTTTCGGCATCGAGGTAGTATAGCCCCCCGCCGTACTTTTAGGTTTTTCCTGCTTGTAGCGAATGAGTGATTTAGGTTGCACAAAGAATCACTCACTGGCAATGGTATCAGCAAAAGCAGGTTTAATAGAAAAGTAAAACCTTGAGAAATTTTGTTGGCAAGGTTCACTCTACTATTTACTAGGTGGTTAAAGCACACAGAGAAAAACTGGACTAAAATCTAGAATCAATCCATCTAAAACTAAAATCAAGCTAAAATTATCTATGTGGAGACTGGGGATGGAAAAAGGGTAAAGAAGGGAAAGTGTAAGGATAAAAAGGAATGAGGGACACTCTCCTGTTGGGTCATGAGGTTCAAAGTGTACCCCTTGCCAAACTTAGCCCCTGATTTGACCAATGGTTTAGGCCTAAAGGTTTTAACTGCACTTAAACTTGACAGCCTAATTTAAACAATTTACCAACAGATTCTATAGAATTAACTATAAGCACAACAGTAACTCATTTATAGGCCTAACTTACTTAGAAATCTAAAGTACTTGAGAGTCTAAGAGAGCAACATTCACAGTATATTTGCTATAGGATATTCGCACTCACACAGACCTAAAGGAGTTTGTACAAGGTATTCACCTGTGAAAAAATTTCCCTTCAGTTCAGTGAAGTACTCACGTTGGATGTCTTTGCATCTTCTCAGCAGGTGAAGGGTTGAGCCTCAAGGAGTATGGGTATCGGCCCAGGATCCATCATTGGCATGTGGCAGTGGTCCTCCCAGTATAGCAAACTTGGGAGTTTGGTAGCTCTGAGAGGTGTCCTGCTCAGAGAGGGATTGCTGTGCTCTAGGATTGCTCCAAGTTTCCAAGGCTGTTCATTAAAAAACGGGAGCTCATTAGACAGCACTGGTTTCCTGGGAACAGACAGTGTTTCTGACAAGCTCAAGAGGAGCTCAGCTCAGGTGCTATTCATCAAGGCCAAGGCCTAACAAGCATTTCTGAGATCATAGTGCAGCCCTGGGGAGCGTTTTACCACCACACTGCAAAGCATCCCAGTGGAGAGGAAAAAAAAAAGTTCTCCGTCTTACTGAAATGCATAGATATTTTATCCCATTATTATTATTATTTTATCTCATTATTAAAATCGTGAGTGCCAAGGTGAAATGCTTTTTTCTGGTATAGAATTGTGCAGAAGAAACTTCTGGCCAGAAGCCTGGCACATCAAACAGAAATGAGTAGTGGCCTCAGTGGTCCATAAGGTTCATTGTTACATCTGTAAAGAGAAACAGAATCTATTTTTGGTGTTACATACCCATTATAATGATCCTGTTATAGAAGACAGATTTTAGCAGGATGTGTTGGCTCCTCAGCACTGGGAACTTCTGTGAAACTCATCAGTCTGCAGGACAAGTTGATTTCAGTAGTCTTGTCTGGTTTTAAAATGTACTAAACCACAAATAATTAAGAATGACACTTGGTCTCATTGAAATGTTTTTGCTTTTTGTTTGGTTTTTTTTTCAGGAGTTTATTTTGAGAAAGTCTTAAAGAGTTCAGATACTTCCTTGTGGGTGAGGAACATTCAGCTGTACTTATCTGGGATTGTGGTGACTTTAGTTGGTGTGTACATGTCAGACGGAGCCCAAGTTCTGGAGAAAGGGTTTTTCTATGGCTATACATACTACGTCTGGTTTGTCATCTGTAAGTATCTTGTGGTTTTAGAATCTTGTTACAGTGTTTTTCTTTTTTAACAATGATATAACCTATTGCAGGAAGCTGCATATTCAGTCTGACACACTCTCTACTGTGTTTTGAGGAATTTTATTTAAAAGTATAATTTTCTTGGAAATTATTCACTTAGCTTAAAATTGTGCTGACACCGCAGTCTAAATAACTGATGAGCGAGTAGATCATCTTTAAATGAGTCATGTCTGATTTACTGGATGCCATGTAGACATCCTGTTCCAGTGCGTTAAATCACCAGTTAGGATAATGTAGCCCAAACAAAAGGAGCACACTAGTGGAGTAAAATGCATAATTTTGAGAGTGACCTATTGCACCTGTACTAATAGTAACACATTATCTGCTTCCCAGTTCTTGCCAGTGTAGGTGGCATCTACACTTCGGTTGTGGTTAAGTACACAGATAACATTATGAAAGGCTTTTCGGCGGCAGCAGCCATTGTTCTCTCTACTGTGGCATCAGTCATCCTCTTTGGCCTCCAGATAAGTAAGTGCCTTTTGCCTTTGATTTGACAGCGCGTGCATGTTTCCTGCCTGCCCAGCCCACTGTGCAGAGTTTATACCAAAGCCAGTGTTTTTGCCTCCTCCCAGTTTTTCTGGTTTTAACTTCAAGTCTTTTCCAGGACTCCTGTACACTAATGCACCATCATCGCTGTTCTGTTGCACAAGATGCCTGCTGATCCTGTACTTCCAAAGGCATTCATGGTTTATTCTTTCAGAGGCAGCTACAACAGAAAGTTTCTTTCTAATTTAAATGTGTGATGTAGCTGTTTTCCTGGGACTACTGTTGCTAAGTTATCATTTCTTGTTGAGTTTGGTACAGCCACTGCCAAATTAGTTCCTCAGCTGTTTCTTCAAGTGCTTTACATATCCCTGTTAAGTTACACCCACTACTGCATTAACTTTTACCTTCCCCATTTGCGGTGGACGGCACCATATGAGAGAGAGTCAAGCAGCAGCTGGAGTCGTGACTGATGTGGTGAATTTTTTGTGAGAGGAAACAGCAGATTGCTCTGGGCTGTTCTGCAACTACAAAGGATTTTCTCCCCGATAAGTCTCTGTCTGATACTGTGTCCAGTAGCTCCCACTCAGACCTTCAGTGTTTTGTTGTGGGTACTGCTTACTTTTCTACCTTAATGCAAAGATGGTGTGGCAACATGGTGGAAAAACTAGCTTTCTCATGTAGAATTAGTGAGACAAAACTTAAGGAAAGGAGAAAACTGTTAGTGTTTGGCTGAAAAAGAGCATCATAAAGCAAGGGATGGAAAAAAACCCCCACTTGTTTTTAAAAACTCACTTGGGAAGAACATTTTCTTGATGGTTGACACAAATCAAACCTGGACTAGTGACCTTTCTGTGAAAGCCTCATTAAGAGTTTCTTAACCCCATCTAAATCCCAGAATTACAGAATATACTGGGTTGGAAGGGACTCACAAGGATCATCGAGCCCAACTCCTAGCCCTGCACAGGACCATCCCCAAGTGTCACACCATGTGCCTGAGAGCATTGTCCAAATGATTCTTGAACTCTTGTCAGGCTTGGTGCTGTGACCACTGCCCTGTGGAGCCTGTTCCAGTGCCCAACCACCCTCTGGGTGAAGAACCTCTTTCTAGGATCCAACTTAAACCTCCTCTGACATAACTTCAGGCCATTCGCTTGGGTCCTGTCACTGGTCACCACAGAGAAGAGATCAGTGCCTGCCCCTCTTCTTCCCCTCATGAGGAAGCTGTAGACTGCAATAAGGTGTCCCCTCAATCTCCTCTTCTCCAGGCTGAACAGACCAAGTGACCTCAGCTGCTCCTCATACAGCTTCTCCTCAAGGCCCTTCCCTATCTTCGCTACCCTCCTTCAGACACTCCAATAGCTTAATATCTTTTTTATATTGTGGCACCCAAAACTGCACACAATGTTCAAGGTGAGGCCACACCAGTGCAGAGCAGAGCGGGACAACCCCCTCCCTTGACCAGCTGGCAATGCTTTGCCTGATGTGGAGAGGCAAATAAGATGTGTTATCATGGGCTACTTTATCACATCCACTGTTTTTTTATCACTAAGTTCATTGTAACATAAACCTGTCCAGATGGCACCTGGAACTGCAGAAGACGCTTCACTCTTGCTTTTATGACCATCACTACATTCTTGCTGATATGAGACTAATTAGAATGGTGTGGGGATTGTAAACACTCAGGAGTTCCCAGTGACAGAGGATAAAGCTAGATGCTGTGTATTAATGGCTTGTTGTTCTGTTTAGAGTGACTTCGATACTGTCATTCAGATATCATTATAACTTACATAGCTTGCTGAAGGTTTCTTCTTATATGAATGTGTTTATTTAAACTACTTTCTCTCCTTTCAGCTGTTACCTTCTCCCTGGGTGCTCTTCTGGTGTGTATTTCTATTTACCTCTATGGATTACCTCGACAAGACACCACAAAAATCCAGCCTTCAGAGACTAAGAGCTCAAAAGAGAGACTTGCTTCTGTGTGACATTGTCCATAAAAATGGACAAGAGAAAAAAAAAACTTTAAAAAAACCTGACATTTTTTTAAAAATTAGCCTTAAGCTAGTCATGAAATGATTTCAATGGGGCAGACTAAAAAAGAAGTTAGTTCTGTTTTACATATGGAGTTTCCAGTGGTTGATGCTGAGGCTACACCGCAGCTGAGGAGCTGCCTGGGTGTTTTATGGAAGGTATTCTTCATTCACATCGACAATGAAGAGTCTCATTTACAAGGAAAACTCAATGAAGGAACTGATCACTCAATTGTATATAATGTTTATAATGGAGGCAAATTGGTTCTTTGTGCATTTGATAAACTGTCTTGCCCTTCGAGGGCAGAAATGCCTGAAAGCTTCATAAAAAAACCTATTAAAAAGAGCAATTACTGCCAGCATTTTCTCTTATAATACTTAGCAATTGTAGTTTGATTAATGACAAGAAAAGTTTCTCTTCCAGGTGATAGGTACAAGACAACACAAGTCTACTGGGAATAACCATGCTCTGAGCATCACTTATCTAAGAGTGATTAGAGACAGCACGTGCTGTATGGTTTAAAAAGTCAAAATGAAAGACAGGTGTTTCTCTGAAGTTGTGGATTTCCTTTCACTTTTCAAATTTTTTATACCTGATACAGCTGGTAGAGGGATCTTCTGTGTGTTGTACAGGGGAAAGTTCGCATGTATTCCTGTATTTTTGGCTTAAGTATGAATGAGTCAAATGATTTTTGTCAGTACATTTTCTCTCTAAACCTTTCTGTGCACACAGTGATGCTTGAAAAGAGTTCCTGTAATGCATGTTAGGCTTTGAGTTAATTTATTATTGCCAACCATATAATTTCAACCTCCTCCCTCATCTTCTGAGGCCGTCCAGAAACTGCAACTCTGCAGTGAGGGAAAAGTGACTTTGGTGCATTTGGGCAGCTTGTTGTCATTCACAGTGGAGTCAAAATGTGACCAAGTTTATACTCTTGGATAGATTCCTTTAGACATGAGTTAACCAGCTGGTTTTAACTTGAAACTGGGGCATGTTAAACACAGCAGTAACAAACATGCTTAAATTCTGTTCCAGTGGGAGAGGATGCTCCCCTCTGCCTTTCGCCCACTAGTCCATGTGTTGGAGCAGCCACCACTGTGCCACTTCTGGGAAGTCAAGGCTTTCATGGTGGAGGGTGTTGCCAGCCAGCTGCACAGGTGCTGCTCCCCCTCTCTCCAGCAGTGTGATGGCTCAGGGGTGCCAAGCAGCACCTGCCACACCTGACTGTGTGTAGGGTGCAGAGGGAACACTGTGCTTCCTGCTCCACTCTGCTCTCCGGCCATCACGTCAGTGTGACAGAGGAAGGGGTGAGGAACAGGGCATGACAGCCAACAGGCAGTTGGGCTTGGCTGAAGGGGGAATGCAATACATCACACAGGAAAGGAGCTCTGCATGGCCTGACTAGCTCAGTTTGTTACAGTATATAGAGCACCTGGAGCCTTTGTGCCATCAGGCCTTAGTACACAATGGCAACCGCAGTAGGGGAGAACTTTGCTTAGGGCAGCACAGTTAATATCACTTCCTCTACCAAAAGGATGTTATATTTACATGGCAAATACAGAGCAGTTCTCTTTTATGGGAAATACCAGGTAGACCTGAGTCTTAAGTACACTGCTCCCACCAAGTGCCTGGGAGAAAGTGATTGTGGCAGCCTTACCCCTCCCAAATGGCTGTGCCATGCCTGCTCTTCTGCAGTTGGTATGAAGGAGCACAAACCTCTAAGCACAGATGGCGTTTCCAGCCTGCATTAGCAGTGACACGCAGTATTCATATTATCTGGGAAAAAATTTTTACTGTGAGATGTGACTTCACATTGCATACAGCCTCATTACATTTGAGTCACAGGTGTAATGCCAAGAAGTTTCATTCCGTTGGCTAGAACCGAGCGTGCAGCTTGAAAGAGACAGAGCCTTGCCTGGAAAACAAAAGAAGAGTCAGCTTAGGGTAGTGCCACAGAATAGGGTGCGGTTCTCTGGACAGCACTCAGAAGCAGAGGTGAGAACAAAGTGTGCATCCTCTGTCCCCATACTGGGATTCAGACCTACACATAACCCCAGTACTGAGAAACACACCAATGCTGGCAGCATTTACACCAGCTGTTGTCTGCCCATCGCAGTGTCAACAGAGGGACAACTTGGTCAAAGGAAGCTGGAAAGGCATGTCTAGCCCAGCCCTCTGGGCAGAGCAAGCAGAGATGCCTGTGGAAGAGCTAGCAATGACTAAATAGTGAAAATCTTTCATGCACCAGGGGCTGGTACAGCCCTGAGGGTACTGTTGGAATACCTCCCCTTGCCCTGCCTGGGTTAGAGGTTGTCAAGCAACTATGGGCTGCTTTGAAAATTTCACTCTTCCTTGTCAATGTCTTGGCTGCTACACAGCTGGCTGTTTGCTCCAAAAACCATAGTTCTTGAAAGCTGTCACATTGTAAGATATTTAGAATTTTTTTTTTTTTTACAAGATAAGGAACTTAAGTTTTTCTTGTAGCTTGGACTGTCTTAGTCCATCTCTGAAGGGAGGAATACCTACAGCATCTAAGCTCAAATACAGACTGTAGCTCCATCAGTTCCACTGAATGTTTTTCCCCCACAGCATAGTTCAACACTTAAGTGTGATTTACTACCAAAATCAAGGAAGTGGTTGCTTTTGAAATAGATGAAAGAAAATAAGAAAGTCAGTGTAATTAGTGTATCATTTATTGAGCATTTAGGAGGTCAAACATTGGGAGATCAGTAGAAAATAATTTGCATTTGTTTGGAACTGCAGATTAAAAGTTGTCAGCCTCTAGCTTTAGCTAGAAAGGCAGTACAAACAACTTCGGATATGGAGGTGGCAAGAGGGAGGAGACAGATTTAGTTCTCTCCTAATTCTGTCTTCCCACATAACCACTAAAGGAAACCATCAAAAATTAACCAGCAAATGTTTACTCTAAAACATTCAAAAGGAAAGGTGACGAGAAGGGGTTTGACTGGATTTGGAGCAGTTGTCCTTAGGGAGCATTGTGTTTTGGGAGGATCAAGCAGAGCAGCCCTTTCCAGAAGGCACAGCTGTGAAGAGCAATCCCTGCCTTCCCAAAGCAGTGCTGCCCACACCCACGGGAGAGGCTGCTCTGCCTGCGGATGTGTATTCACGTAAGTGGTTACACAGCTGGGCTGGCAAAGCCAGGATCCTTCCTCTGGGACACCCTACACAGACTCCAACCATGGTGCTATACCATACCTGTGCTACTTCAGGGGCGCTGCCTCTCACAGGAAGGGTTTTGTGTGCCACGGCTGCAAGATGGCTGGAATGGAACACACGGAGACAATGGTGAGAATGATCAAGTCGCTCTGGGCTACAGAAAGCAGCAGAACTGGAAGGGCCACCCGCAACTGCAGCATGCCAGAGGCTGATTTACAAGAGCCTCTCACCCGCCTCAAGGAAGGCGTGATTTTCTGTAGCCAGCATGGTGTCAGGGCATGCCATTAATGACTTAATGCTCCTAAAATAACCCCAAAACAATCTCTCTGCTACCTGCCCCTCAAAAAACCAAAACCATCCTCAAAACTGCTATGGGGAATCCTTGAGATTCTATCCTGGCATTCCCAAGGTGTGTGATTCCTTATACAGTTTTTCTTAATTTGTTAAAGCCTTCCCCATACACAGCTTCCTCCACCAAGCCTACTCTTGAATTTCACGGTGCTGTCAAATCAGACAGGTCCCTATGGGAGTCACATACACAGTATGACTTAGAGTATTAAGCTTTGTTCATTGGCTGAGATAGTGGTTAAAAATGATTTGGACAAAGCTTTCTAGCTGAATTTTTGATATTTGAGAGGATGTTATCAGCTTAAATCTCCTTAAGATTTCATTAGTCCAGCATGATTTTGGTTCTGACACTGGGTTAGAGCCAAGTGACTCTTTTTTCTTAAAAGCAGTTAGTTTCTGAGAAGGCTTCTGGCTCCAGCCTTGATCTCTACTATTTATTGTATTATTTGCTATCCTACTTTACTTTATACATTTCCTGCTTCAGGGAAACCGTCCCACAAATTTGCATCTTCCCACTATTTTTACTCTTCAAAGCAGTGCAGATATGAGGGCTGCAGAGCCAGCTCAGGAAGACCCGTCCTTACTGGAGACGCCGCCAGTATCAGCCATCACCTTACCTAAGTGTGAGGAGGTAACTGACAATGTGCTTGGGTTGCAGATCCTGAGAAGATCTATACAGGACCTCATCATACCTGTGAAGGAAGAAAAGGATTGTTTGGTGCTGGAGTGGTAGAGGACTTGCTTAAGTCTGAGCGAGCACACAACCACAGCTGTAGAATTAGCAAAACTGATCTTCTGAACCAGACTTAAGCCATATCATTAGCACACAACTCATTATTCCTTCCTCGTTGACTTATTATTGAAGGAGATTGCTTCTGCTCCTCATCATGCAAACGACGTAGATGGCAGAGCTCAGAGAGGCAGGCTAGCCAAGAGCTATATTTGCTCCTGGTACATTATGTCTGATTTTACATCTCAACACTAATTGTAAGTTCCTAGGAGCAAAAAACGTGTTAAATAACCAAGAGAGTCAAAATAGTCTCTTAGAGGGCCTTGCCTTTAATAAATGCAGCTTAGACTTTTAAGTAGCTAAAGGGAATCTTGTAACATTAAAAGAAGACAAAACCAATGTGATTTTACATAATCCTGGAATACAGATTCCCACAGAATCACAGATCGGGTCAGGTTGGAAGGGACCACAGTGGGTCATCTGGTCCAACCTCCCTGCTCAAGCACAATCATCCTACTTAACACAATACAGTTGACTTTGTAAGACAGTATTAAACTAGGCAGTACAGGCAAAGTCATGAAATCTATGTTTTTATTTCATGTGTTCTGCTTTCCTTTCTCACAGCCTGCAAGAAGGTATCAACACCTCTGGGGCTGAAGAGATTTCAAAGTGGGGAGCGGACTTCCTAATCTTTGCTCAGCTCCCAGGCCCATCCCTGCCAGCATGTCCAAGCTGAACTGCCCTGGGATCCTCCTCCTTTAAAGGCAAGCTGCAAAATTGGGAAGTGCACTCGAATAACAAGGGCTCAGCAGTCACGTAAGAGCCATAGGAGGGAGCGCTCCCCACCCATCCCATGGGTGGGTAAGCCACAAAAACACCTCCTACACGTGCACTCAGCAGCTGATCTCAGCCAGCATGCCCCAGGTGGTCACTGCCGAGGAAGGTCGCTGCCCTCACACACTGTGCCACTGACGTGAGAGAGAGAGAAGCAGGGGAACCTCTGCACAGCCTCAGGGCCAGCACAGACACCAGCAGCTGTTGGTCCCTCAGAGGCAGCCACATAGGTACAATGAAATTACTACTAACGAGCACCATCAAACAGTCATTGATAGAAGCTTCATGAAGCAACAAAGTTGTTATCAAGTAAAGGGGCCTGATTTGATACCTGCTTTTTCGCTTCAGGAAGCTGCCCTTTCAGTACTGGCCTACAACACCTTGCTAAGATTATTTTATCAGTTAAGTAAGTCTGCTTTTGCAGGGTTATACATAGAATTGTAGAATGGCTTGGAAGAGACCTTAAAGATTCTCTAGTTTCAACTCCCCTGCCAGGTTTGGTTCTGGCAGGTTACTCAGAGCCTGGTCTAATGGAAGGTTCCATCTTCTACCTGCTACCTTCAGTCTACAATTCATTAGCCTGCAAAGTTCATGGTATTCAGAATTCGGCAGCTATTTTCAGGCAAATGTTTGGTATATTTTCAAACAGCAGAAGCAGAGCCTTCTGACAGGCTTCTGCCAACTCAGAAGGGTTTATTATGGATACTTTTCAAGAAGCATTGAGTCATGGCAACTCACAAGGAGGACTGAACAGTAATTGTTACTCCTGAAACTGTGGAATATTTTAACGTGAGTTTGTTAGCCCTTGATTGCCTGCTCTAACGGATAACCTAAATACTGCTTTCTGCTGGAAATAAAGGCCCCTGGAGATGCTTCACAGAGATTCCATATGGTAATGGGCCAGACTCAAAGACCTTCACAATAAGCAGACCTGAAGTTCGATAAAATCAAGAGCCCTGCAATGGATCAACAACTTCTGTCTGAAAATCGACACAAGTCTGCAATGCAGTGATCCCTGCACATAACCCTGTCACACATAATGTGTGTCAGTTTTCAAATTATGTGTCAGTTTTCACACATAAGACAGGCAGCTCTGATAAACCCCAAGAAACGACCCTCATGTTTTCCATGAAATACAATGGCACTGGACAAGTAAGACACTACTGGTCTTATTTAGAGTGCTGGCTGGTCCTGTTGCTCAAGAGAACATGCAGCATATGATGAACTTCAGGCAGACCTCTTGAGGCAATTACAGTTAATGCTAGGCCTATACAGGCTACAGGCTGAAAGGAGCCACCTGGGACACCAGCATGACTTTTGAAAGTCCAGATTTTAAAGAGATGCCCTCAAGAAGTCTTAGTATGGTCAAAAGAGTTAACTCTCTGGCACTGCACGGTGTGCAGTGCAGTATATAGGACCTCTCACTAGGAATTCTGAAAGCTTCAGTTACTTCTGACTCTATCACACACTGTGCAACATGGACAACTCCCTTGTCTCTATTTTAACTGCACATCTATAAAATAATGAAAACAGAAACAGCTCAACTTTAAGACTGAATTAATGACGAACATTACTGCTATTAACAGGTATTAGTTGTGCACATTCAGTAGCTCTGAAGGATGCTGAGCTACTGGATGTGCATGTGCATACTCCATTTCACCTCACCCAGGAGCGCACTTCCTCTCTCTTTTCCCACATGACAAAAACAGAATACAAGGGACCAACCAAATCGGCAGTTATTATTTACATAGAGCCTAGCATACTTTTGTGAAGACAAGAACTAAGAGAATCATGTACACAGAGTATGTTCCAAATACTGCTTTTTCTGTCATATGGCTTCTTAAGCCACAAAAATTTCCAAGTGAGGGCTACTGTTGCAATCAGTGGGGCACAACAAACAAGTTGTTGCCTGAAATAGCCATTTTTTCTTATGATCACACAGTCTGTGCCTTCTCAACAGGTTGGCAGCATATCCAGAAGTCTATTTTAAGGGAATTGCTATTTGGAAAGAAAACTAGACAAACCTGAGAAGATGCTGAAGAACAGAGATGGCGTCTGGCTCTTGCAAGCACGCCACGTTAACATCAGTTAGCTGTGCGTTCCCATGCATCCGTTCTAAACTATGGTGTAAGAATGGAAAACAAATGTCGGGATGAAAACCTCCTGTTGGCAAAGCTGAACAAGAAAAAACAGTAATTTGTGTTTTTAAGAAAAAGGGTAGGCTCCTTCTGCTCCAGATGAATGGAACACTGAAACAGAGTAGCTGACTTCAACTCAAGACAAAAAAATATAAAAATTGTGCTAGCCATTCAGTATCAACAGGATTAGAGATGTGCATGGACAACAGGTCCAGAAGCTGATGCTAAAAGGCTTAGAGAGGTAGTCAATACCCCACTAATGGTACCTTGGCACCACCAATACCTAGATAATGAGGGAGTACAAGGGAAACAGATTACAGAAAGGGATCAGGCTTGCACACACTCTCCCTGAGCACCACCTCCTGCTAGCATTGCCTCAGACAGAACACCACGGTGGTACAGACCTTTGGCCTGATCCAGGAAAGGGTCTTACATGAAAATACATACTGATGTCTGCATTAAGAATGCTCTGACAGTTCGATAAAAGTGCTCAAACTTGCCTCTTCTGAAACTCTTTTAAAGAAGTAATTAAATGTGTTAGGTGTTTGACCTGAGTCAACAGGGAGGGATCTGCTTTTAACCTTGGTTACCAGCAGTGGGAAATAACAACGTCAAAAAAACCCCACTAGCTACTGTGGTAGCCAAAAGTTCTGTGATGTGGTATATTTTACAGGTATGTGCATTTTCGTTTTTATGTCAGTTTCCCTAATCCTAGGGCTACCATTCCTCATCACTGACACCAACTACAGAGAGGCTGTTCCTAGAACTGGGAAAATACATGGACAGGCAGCTCAGTTCTGTGGAAATGAGGTAGAAAATTCATTTTAATTGGCTTGCTCTTTTGGGAAGTTTCAATTATTCCTATCATAAACTCACACCTCTGCTGAAAAAGTGAACACGTGTCATATTTAAGGAAGGAGTTAACACTACTACTTAACAAAGCAGTAAGTTAATAAGGTTAAAATTCATGTAAAACTGTACTTTTGTGCACAAACACTCACTCACCTATGGAGTCTGGCATGGGTGTACTGCAAGAACACACCTGTATCTCCACGACTTTGAAGAGCTCGATCCCAGCTAAACTGATAATCAGACGAGAGAAGGCCCCGGAAGTCCTGGAACAATAAATCATTGTCACCTAGATAAGGCTCTTCATCTCAATTTTTAACTTTTCACAGAAGATGCAAACAGGTCGTGAGGCAGCTCAGACTCACCTGAATTATTAGTGCCGCAAGACCAACCTTCTCTGCTGTCTCCATAGGGTCTTTAATCTCTTTGGTTGCTAAAGAGAAACAGAGAAAGAAACAAGAGTTAAGCCTGCAGCAGCACAATGACTCCCTTGCTAGGACTTGGAAATGCCAATAAAACAGGAGATCTTCCAAAACCTCTGAACTAGGAATATGGAAATTGTCAGGATGCATGCAGCAACAAGTCCAGAATATAAATCTTTCTTAAAAGCTGAAATACAGCTTTTTTCAGATGGGCTTTTTCCCCACTTCCCCTAGTATGTGTAACACAGATATTGAGGTCAGAAGGGTTCATTACAACAGGATGGAGAGACTACCCTGAATTCCTCTTCACAGTTCTGATAGCCAGTCTCTAAGATCAGGGAGAGAATGACAGGACAGTTCAGACTTTGTTGGAAAACTGATTAACTACAAGTGATATGGGTGCATAAACAACCAAAAAACAGTTGTTCAAATGGTTAATGGAGCATTTGGATACAGATTCAGGGAACAGTCACACCATCCACTATAGTAGATACCTAAATTGACTATACTCAGAGAATCCGAACTGAGAGAATTACAGAATGGTTGGGGTTGGAAGGGACTTTTAAAGATCATTGAAGTCCAACCCTGGACTGTGAGGTAGTCAATACCCCACTAATGGTACCCTGGCACCACCAATACCTAGATGATAAGGGAGTACAAGGGGAACAGGCTACAGAAAGGGATCAGGCTTGCACACTCTCCACTCACTCCAGCGTAAAAATGTTTCCTTTGCACTCAGCTATGACACTAATATTTAAACTGAAGTCTCAGCTCTAATCTTCTCTGCAGTAAAACTGGTTTGAATCGAGGGCCACTCTTCCATCATCCTGCCTTACCCCCTTCTCCTCGTCCACTCTACAAGCAAAATTACCTGGATTAAAAAAGCTGAGGAGGCAGAGCAAGGAAAACGCACACTATTTAACCTGATTAGATGGTTGATTCGATCCAGCACCTAACTCCAGAGAAGCACAAGAGGGGGCAGCATTTCACTAGGAACTGCTTAAATCTTTACTGCATCAACAGGAAACGGTCCAGAGCCACAGCCCGAGGGAGGTGAAGGCAAATATCCCCTTCAGCTCATTCTGCTGCAGAGCAGTGACCTCCTGGGCACTGTGTGAACAGCCACGAGGCTGGGAGCATGACGAGGCAGTAGTGGAAGGCAAGCTACAGTTATTCTTGGCAGAGAAAATTGTCAAAAATCCTTTGGATGAAATCTGACTGTTCCCTGAACTCCAGCCCCAACCCTACTATGGACTAGTTTGTCCCTCCAGAAAAACAACTGTTGTCTCCAAAGACAGGTACTTCCTTCCCACTGCGAAAGTATGATGAAATAATTTCACTGAATGTTAGAATTTGCAAATCTGTAATTTAGGGAATTTCACAGAGTTGAAAAAGATTATTTTAACATTGTTTATAAGAGGTAAGAAGTGCATGGTATCAGAGCCTATCACAGCGATTAATCTGATTCAGGGAAAAGCGAAGGGTGGGAAAGATGATACACTTTTGATCAACATAGAACATCAAAAGAAACTAATAAGACCTGAAATAGCTAACTTTTTGCGGAAGTCATGTTTTGTAACATCCTTGAGCGAACTTCATTTAAAACATCTTCCAGGAAAATTACTTCTCCTCTCCGAGTCTTCATCCCTTGAACTAGACCAAAGGACACATGCTGGCACCTGCATTGAAAAGCAGCAGGACCTAAAATTACATTTCCATCAAGAGAAATGTTTGCAGTGTTTGTTCAGAGCTGGATTCTCTACCAGGAAACAGCAATAACAGCTGAATAAATAACGATCCAACGTAGAAAGCTTGGTGATATAACCAGTAACTCTCATTTCAGCAACCAAAGCTCTGTATTTATTATATAATGGGAAAATTATGATCAGAATTATGATAACCTGGTCATTTGCCTGCTCTCAGGAACCTCTCTTGCTATTACGTTTAGTACAGAGGCCTCAATGCAATAATTTGCAATAAATTGAAGAGAGGCAGGATGTAGACAGATCAAATTACTGTGCCAACACAGATCTGTTAATATAATTAGAAAGAGAGTCATAATAATTCTATTGTGGGCACATTAAACTAAAAGTATAATTAATCATTGCTAATAATAAAATATTCGTTGCTTCTGCTTATAATAATCCCAAGCATTATTCTGGATCCAGAATCTGAGACAACTTCAAGCACTGTGAAAGGAAGCAGTCTAGTTTTCCAGAAGGCTAAAACCCTGTATTTAACCACAAAAGACATGCAGTCTGGCAGAGAGGGATATGATTTAGTTTGCAGATCCATTACTGACCTTTGCCCAGATTGCTAACAAGATTGGTAACTACAGTGAATAACAGCAGGGATACACTTCCTTGCAATAGATACCTCAAGCCTGGAGTATGATTCAAACTCAGATTCAGATCACTGCTAAAATATAAAACTCCAAGAAGTAATCATTTGTGATCATACAATATCCCAGAAGCTATGCCACAAAGTCTCTTAAAGATTGTTTCCCTTTTTCACATCAAACTGTTATGGAAAATGTGTTAAATGAGAGACAGGGCTGTTTTTCACATCCTGAACACATGACAAAGACTCCATTCACAAATTAATCAGGGCAGCAGGAATGAGCATACAGAATGAAAAGGCTGGTTCTGAGGACCTGAGGCCCACACTGCACAGTATTTTAAGGGTTTGTTTTGTTATTTTTTTCCTCCTCATTGGACTAGTATTAGTTGGGTCCTACAGGCCAAACGTCTGCTTGTATGCTGGAGTTCATTAGTTGCACACCAGCATCCCATCTTGTAGCTTAGCTTCATCCAAATGCCTATGTGATGTGTGTTATAGCATGGTGGTAGGTGGACACAAACTCCTCAAAAGAACAGTCCACTGAAATTCCAATGTACGAATTATCCATTCTTAAAAAACCCCAATCAACCAAATAAGCTATATAATATAATTAAGATTCATAAATACATACCTTTCTGCCCAGTCATAACCCATGAGCTTCAGTATTTGGAATAAATGTTGAAAATGATGACTTTGACTTTTATCTGTCTAAGGAATAGAATTCATGCACATCAGAAAACACTCCAAGTCTGATAAGGATTAGCTTTTCACACACAAAAACACAGCACTACAGATACTGTGCCAGTAAGTCACTGCAAGCAGAATTAAAATCTATGAAGACAAATAAGACTTGAAAATTGTGGCAGCTGGAATCTATGACGATGGGATTTTTCATCATATTAGAAAAAAGTAATCTATCTTTGCAGACAGTATTCTGGTCATGAAGCAAAAAGACATGAAGGGAAAAGAAACCTTGATGTTCTTCAGTTTCCCATAATTCATGAGCTGCCCATCAAAAAACCCTCTCCATTTTCACTTCAGAACCTTGCTGCTCTTTTTATATACCCATGTTTTATGTCACCAGATGCTAGGGTTCCTTTGGCTTAGAAACAGAATGCCTCTTTAAGCTGTCTGTCACCAGGACCCACTAGTTTCTGTTGTCTCCAGTGTGATTTGTAGTTTTACATTATGAAGCAGCTACATAATTAAAAAAAAAAAAGAAGTCTAAATTATCACAATTTCATAACAATTATGCACATTGTGCTCTCTTACACTTCCAGTTACTCTCTCCCATGAACTGAAGTAGTTTCTCATGGCGGTTTATGTCTAACAATGATCTCCATATGTGTTTCCAGCTACAGCTGTTGCTGCAAAGTTCACTTTCCTACCTAGCTGTTTTGACTACACCACTCAGACTCCTTTTTATCCTTCCTTAAAAAACACTGCAGAGATAACCAACTAATCACTACTTCCTCATTTGTTTTGTGTTCCAAGACAATGAGTGAGCAGTGAGTGAAATGCTTACCTGTGTTTCTTCTCAATTCTACCTCTGTATCAAGCACCTGCCTCCTCTTTTAAAATTCCTCATAAGCTGCTCCACTCCTATCTATCACCTCTCCATGTTGACTCACAAGCAAGGCTGATAAAGGGATAGCAGCGGCCAGCAATTCAAACTAGGCCTTCCAAGCTCTTTTCCATTCATCTTACATATGAGGTTTATCTCTGTACCTGTAACAAAGCCAGACCTCTCTAAGTGGCTAGCTTTAAGGGAGAAGTTTGCAGTCTGGCAGCATGGATTATATTCAATTCTTCATAAATAAAAGCAATTTCATCTCCTCTTTTGAGTGCAACATTCAATGGTATCTTAGTACCTCTTTAATAATATGCCACACATTTTAAAATGTTTTGAACATTTTTCTCATATCACTGCCTTTTTAAGAAAAAAGTAGGATTTAAAAAAATCTAAGTTGGTGAATGCACTGATTTACAGCATTACAACTAGTAAACCAATTTAATGTTCTCTTTAACAAGTTGATCTGATGAAGATTAGATGATCTTATTAAAATAAGACTCAAGAGTCTCTAAATAATTTTCTTGTAACAAGATTAGGATTCTGCTATACCTCTGTATTTAATAATTGAAGACTAAAATCATCAGTGTTCTCATTTAAACCCATGAAGTCTTCCTGCCTCTGGTAACACTGAGTTAAGCCTTAACTCACTACACAGTACAGGCACAAAACAGCAGCAAAGCTCAGCAAGGCTGGCAGGTCCCTCATCAGGCTGTCTGTCCCATAAAGTCTCCTAACAGCCTATGTTATCACTCTCTCAAGTCTGACATTCAATTGGCACATCAATCACATCACAGTCTGGTTTTGCTGCACATCTGTTTGGACTCCGTAGGACAAAGAGGGCCAGCCAAGGAAGTAAAGAGTTACTGGAGTTCAGCTCTGAGCAGCCAGTCAGCTCAAGACTTGCTTCCACACTCGCTCACTTCACGAGCATAACATTCAGGCAACATCCTAATTAGTGCAAAGTAGAGACCTAACTATTCTTTCTTTCTAATTGTACCTTCTTCCTTGGTCCCCACCACCTCACGGTATAACAAAGACAAATAATTACCTATCCACATGAACTAGACAGGAAACATCCCTAACACCTAAAGCATTGCATTTTCACAGCCACTCTGCTCTTCGATGTCAATGAACCCAGTATGTTCCAGCCAGCAGAGGCAGAAAAAATCCCAAGAAAACCAAAGAATTTCCCAAAAAAATAACCAAGAAGTCCCTGTTCTATGACAAAATGTAGGAATGGCAAGCTATGCAAAACTTCCTGAAGACTGAAATAAAAGGAGGAATGTCATTTAACTGGAAACTGCACTTTCAATTACCCGTGTATTTAATGTTGTGCTTACTGATCTCTTCATGTCCCCTGAATCTTGTCACATTATACTGACTTCAGAAAAAGCTGTACCAGAGAAGGTATATGGGCATTACTAAACACATCACAGCAACATGCAGATTTTTTCCACATGTTATTGACTTCATATAAAAGAACATGGTTTACAGAATTATTTTTTCCTGAAGCTGGGAAAAAGAAGATTTAAAAGCATCATGTGATATCTCCTTGGTAAGAGTAGAGCAAAAAAGAGTTTCAGACAAGGGAGGAGGTAATCCAAGTATTCATTATTGATACTACTGGAACTATTAAAAATCAAAATAATCAAACCAAGAAATATAAAAACATTCCCTGACTATAACTGCTTCATCCAGATTGATTAAAGAGAAAATACAATGTCAAATGAAGTAAAAGTTCCTTTGAAACTAATTGCAATGAATTTTTATATTAGAGAAAACTCCAGAGCTGATTTTCATAGAATCATAGAAAGGCTTGGGTTGGTAGGGACCTTAAAGATCACCTAATTCCAACCCTCCTGCCATGGGCAGGGACATCTTCCACTAGACCACATCGCTCAGAGATCCATTCAACCTGATCTTGGACACTTCCAAGGATGGAGCATCCACAGCACCTCTAAGCAAACTGTTCCAGTGCTTTGTCACTGTCACAGTAAAGAATTTATTACTAACATCTAATCTAAACCTACTCTCTTTTAGTTTAAAGTTATTTTTCAACCATTCTGTGGGTCACGAACTGAAACAGAACAAAGAAACACTGCCACACTGAGGCACACAGACTGGGCAGTAAGGGCATCTATTTTACTGCCAAAAATACCATGTGTCTAAGTCAGATTGTGAGCAAGAGGCCCCGCTGGATTAGTGGAAAGAGTCACGCTCAAAAGTGTTTGCTGAATCTAGAATTACTTACCACATAAATCATAGTATCACAGCTGTGCTTGTTCATTCGGTCTATAGCAGCCGCAAGATCTCTGAAAGAGATAATAAACTATTTGGAATTTCACTCAAACATATGTCACTATTTGCCTCCCAGGAAAATAATCTACTTTTTATGAAGGGGAGAGGACTGCCCAGTTAGAAGGATCCATGTATGCCTTATATAAAAAAGAGAGATGCATACTTAGCTGATGACATGTTTGAAATGTTTTTTTAAACCACTAACTATGAAAATTACTGTGGAAACAGTTCTTACGTGCAGAGTAAGTCTGCTCTCTGTCTGCCTATTGGGACATGAGGAAAACAACCTTCTCCTGGAAAACTAACCCAGTGCTTAGCATTAGGTTACATGGTACAAAGCTCATCTTCACATACACAAAGTGGTACAGAGAAACAACTTGCTCGAGCCCCTCCCAGCGCTGTCACGGGAGAGCCACAGGCCCCACGTTCCAGTCTGAAACCCTCCTCAGGGGCCACCACAGCAGCTCTCCAGACCACCTGACTGAGGGAGGGTACTGCCTAAGGACATGGGACACATGGGATGAAGGGGAAAAGCATTTCGCAATTGCCCAAGACTTAGCATGGGATGCTCAGGGGAGGAACCAAGGATGGGAAAAGAAAGGGAGAAGATGATAACAGGCACAGGTAGCTTGTAAGCCAACTGCTGGTTAGTATGTTTGCTCAGTTGTGCCCCGAACTTCATCAGCACAATCTCTCCCGTTTTCTCATGAAACTCCATTTCAAACTCTCCCTGGCTGAGGGAGCTCTCTCTTCTGTATGCATGTGAATTTGGAGGTCTAAGTATCATTATCTGGAGTTGGGGCCTGCAGCTCATGTGGTCTGTGCACCTGTGGTGCCAGCAACTGAAGGGAACTGGGCACATGCGAAATTAAGTGACAGCAACTGGAGTCTGACCATGGGTGACAGGGGCCAAGGTGTCTCTGCTGCCAACAACTGGAATGAGGGCACACACATTGACATGTGACTGAGCAAATATCAAGCTGAATAGCCAGCAAGCAGGTGAAGTAACCTGGGAAGTATCCAGGGAAGTGTGTGTCTTCAAAGAGGAGGCATCCAGAGGAGTCTGTCCTGTTGGCATCAGGGTGTGCAGGCCAGCAGCTGGAGAGACCATGGGGCCAAGGGGCTGACTGAGATCTGTCTGGGTACGTGTGTCTCTATGTAGGAGGCAACGGGGCAGAGAAAGGATCCAGAGCCAACAGTTACCTGTCTAAGCTCAGTTATTGGAGGGATCCAGTGTGTCTGTGCCAGAAACCAGAGTGGGGCTATGGCCCCTGGGGACTTGCATGCCCAGGTGCCAACAGCTGCGGAGACCTGGGGATCCAGGGACAGCTAATGGGCAGAATCTCAGCTCCTGGAGTATATATGTGTGGCACATACATACTCTGTACCTACAATACATATGTATATTACTTGGGTTACTAAATAATACTTATCACATACTTAAGTGTGCATATGTATACACACACATAAATATCTATTTCTTCACAGTAACAGACCTTCATCCAAATCAGCAGAGGGGAAGAAAACACCAAATGTGCTGTCTGAGGGCTGAGTGGTTTTGCCTGGGGCATGTGTGTGTGCATGTGTGTGTCTATGCCTAGTCCAAACAGGTGCTCAGCCTTACTACTGCTTGACCTCTGGGCATGGAGCTGTGCCATCATTGTCTCTGGCTACAGGATTCAGCAGCTCCTTGATGTGCACGATTGACTGCAACATCTCTCTAATACCCCTGCCCTGAAAAGCTGTACACAGTTTACCCTGAGGGCTAGACCTCTGATTTGTTCCATTACTGGCACAAAGAAAGTGTTAAGGCTTCCATATTAAAATACCCAAGAGGAATTTTAGGATACTGATGATGTGGCAGGAACACAACAATAAAATTGATGTTACAGTGCTGGTGGTCCACTGAGTATATGAAGACATGGCTGAGAAGTCATTTTTTTCTGCATCACATTGTCAGTAAACATTTTAAGCAAAGGTCTTTCTAAAACCTTCCCTATTTGGCAACTATTTACTAGATCAAGAGATCCCAGTTTTGTTTTCAAAGTTAGTAGCTGGAGAAAGTATTATGATTTATGCAAAGAAGAGATTTACTAACAGACTGCTTAAGGGGAGGAAAAGTATTTAACACCCATTGTTTTTCCTGATCCATTTTTATCCTGACATAGTTACATTGATAGTTTCAGTTACAATTACTCAATAGTAAGGGTGTTCCATCTCAGAAATAAAAAGCTTCAAAATCTGTACTATCAGTTACAAATGTACTCATGTACAAAAGTTTACTGGCAAAATACATGGCAATGAACACAGATGGGCTTACTTGCCTTGTTATATAAAGAGATGTCCCATCACTGCGCATGACGGTGGAAACCGATGAGAGGTCTTTCTTTTCCGAAAGATCCACAATTCCTGTCCCTTTTCTGTAAGTTGAGATAAAATACTGATGTAACTGCAAGCTAATATACAGGTAAGTTCAGGTAAGACTGAGTTCAGCACCAAAATGGCCTCTTGCCTCAAATTCCCTCACTGTAGGTAACTTCATTCTTTTTCTTTGAATGACTGCCTCCTTTAAGTATTTTTTAAGACTGTTCCTGTAAGTTTGTTGTCACCACTGCTTATGCCAGGGAGCCTGCCCACATTCTGGTGTATTCCATGATTACAGCGTCCTTCCTAGTTCAGCCAGGCACCTGCTTCATCAAAGCAAGGATCTCATCTAACTCTGATCATTAAGTGGCACATGCAGCTACCAAACTAATTAACAGCCTAAAAGGCTGTTGATGAGTTGAACACTGTCATTGTGCTTAATTCGTCATGGCCAATCTTCTGTACTAGCCACATAAACGCAAACTTAATTTTAGCTGTGAGTGCACAAACCCTCTCGGTCTTCTACTAGGACAGCTACCAAGACCATTTAAAGAAAACTCTACGCCTTAGATTATATACAAACCTCACTCATCATATCTTGTTTGCAACGGAGATGTTAAATAAATTACACCAATAGACTGAATAATGAGTTCATACGTTGTTTTTTGAAGAAGTCCCTTATCTTCCAACATCTTTAGAACTTCCTGCGCCTTCTCTTGGTAATGTGACTCTCCAGAATATTCATCAAAGTGCACTCCTAGACGCTGAAGAGTTCCAAGAATATCAAAGAAGGGTAAAATAGTTAAAACCAAGGTTAATCATTTCTTCAAATTAAGCCAGATGATAGGTCTGTGTCACATGTCAGACAGAGTTCAAAGATTAATTTTATTCCAGGAAAGACCACTTCATTGTTAAGAGGAAAGGATGTTTGGATTTTGATTTAATTGATTTCTGCATTAGAATTAATCTTCCTAGATTGAATACAGTCTGGGTATAATGTTCATGAGAAATCAGGCACAAACTGGTTAAAGCAATTAGTACAAAAATTCTGAGGCAGGTCTTTAACTTGCTGTGCTGGAGGTGAAAACTATGGACTGCAGAGATGGTACTGGGACATGAAACTAACCCTATTTTGAAAGGAAACTGAAAGAAATTTTAAAAGGCAGAAGCTGCTCACAAACATTGGGGGGCATGCAGAAGTCATCATTACTATGAAGCCTGAAAGGTACACCCAGGAAGGATAGGATGACCTTAACTATCAAAACTGGTCAGTCCATCAGCTCAGTACTTACTAGTTTGAACGAAATTGGGAGACAAAGATCCAGCTGTACCAGTCATCCTGTGATCAATGATGAGTGACCATCACGATTCAGCTGCATACACAGCCCAATACCTATTTACCCTTACAGGTGAGCTTTCCACTAGAATTATCAAGTGTCTCACTTAGGAGGTCTTAGAATACTTGGCTTGACTCCACAGATATGTTTCAGGGAAGAAACTAGAGCACAGCCAGGTTATCTGGACTACTGAGGAAAGGGCAGGCAACCTCTGTTAACTTTACAATTAAGGCTGCAACAAACCATGATCAATTTCTACAAATACAGTAAGAGGAATGAGATAGAAAACTGAAATTTTAAGTAAATAATAATACCAGAAGAAAGAAGAGAGAGAAGGCAAGTCACAAACTCTCTGGAGCAGCAAGTTTAAAAAAAAAAAAAAAAGTCTAAGCCCATCAAAACTGGGCACCCATTCCAGAATTTCATAGCAAGGGGGAAACACACTAGCTGGTCTTCAGATGGACTCAGCTTACATCTTAATATGCAACATATACAGCTCTGCATCATAACATTAGATCAGAAACGTGAAATCTCCTAATAAAATTTATTACATGGAAACTGTTAAATTCAGCAGGTTGTTGCTGACTTCAAAGAAGCAAAATGGAACAATATTTATCCAGCACTGATTTGCCTTTGAATGGAGAATTAAGACTAAAGGCCAATTACCTGGACAACATTAAATAAAATGTATCCAGGATGTCAGCAACTGAAGTGATGGTCTGCTTGGATGTAGATCAGCTACTGTGCTTTTTCCAAACAGAATGGGGTGTAACCTGACTTACTGAGAAGAAGCTTCCCCACAACACACTTCAGGTTATGGGAAAGGCAAAGAATTGACAACATTAGAGCAATCTCTGTTCCTAAGTGAGTTCACTGCTTGGCAGTCTCCTGGATGAAAAGGTACTGTGCACTGTCAATTATACTGATGAAGCAATAGAGAAAAAGAGACCATTTAATCAAGAACATAGAGAAAGCAGTGGATGATTTGTACCTTATAAATCCGGATGTATTCCTCAATACTGAAGTCTCTAAACTGCTTCCAAAGTGACAATGTCTGCTCATCATGTTCCTCCAATTTTCTAAAGAAATCCTTTGCCAGCTCTTTTGTGTTTTCATCTTCTGCTGCTTTGTTAATCTGCACATACACCTAAAATATGACATTGACAATGTTGAAGTAGTATCATCCTCCCCTCCAATAAAATAAAGGTCTACAAGAACAATACAAATACATTTAAAGATGACATTTGTAATGTCAAAATTCTAAAGACATGTTAAAGCATGTCTTTATTTAAAGAAAGAATGAATAGCCCAAAGTCCAACAGAAAAATGTGCAGCTTATCTTGAAAGAAGACTAATGCCGTAATTCCTTACTGCTGTTGCTATGATCCTCTTCATAACCTTGAAACTGCTGCAGCAGCAAAATGTGGAAGAACTGATTTATGTGTGCAAGGGACATTTAAACCACAGACTTTTCTTCAGAGAACCACGAAGTTGATACTTACACCATCTACTCTGTCTAAAAACGATAGCAATTGAAACAGCAAAATCCTTCGTAGACTCAGTATTTTACAAGCTCAAAAAGAAAACCCCAACCCGTTTATGATGGAAAAAAAAAGTTAACGCTGTTTAACTATTAAATATTTATAGGAGTTTTGATCCTCAAATCATTACAATCTTGATAAAAAGTAAGTAATTGTAAAAACTCCATTCCTGCAATGTTCAGAAAATGAGTTTGCCAACAATGTAAATCTTGCTCAAATGGGTTCCACCTTTTCCAGAGCAAAATTTGTTTTTTTCCTTCAAGTCTGAAGATTTTTGGAGATTTTTAACTGCTGACAAGCTTCAAAGTTTATTGTTTGCTTATTTCTACTATGAAAAATAAATTTAAAGTAGAGCGAAAATTCAACCTGTTCCAAGAACAATGCTCATCCTCTCCCATCAGTAGTTTCACACGTTCTAATGCCCGCCTATCCCTAATCTTTTGTTATAAGGCAAAAAAAAAAAAAAAAAAATGCAGAAAGCATATTTGCATCTGCCTCTTGACCAAAATGGAAGGTACAAAGATGTTTGGAAAGGTACATTTGTCTATACGTTTATTTATATAGAAACCGCTATGGAAATCTTCTTTTTAGACGAACTATAGGAAAGATTAATTTCATACAACAGCAGAAAAAACACATCTCAGTTTTTGCTATAACTAGGGATACAGTTGAACAAACACTTAGGAATTGGGAATAATTGAGAAATCAATTTGGTCTCAAACAACTACTGTTTTAGAACCTTTTGCATCTTGCTCGAATACTGTTCTCTACATTTGAAGGTAATTTTTTCGAGGTCATAAAGCCTACACACTGCTGCAATTTTAAACCTTTAGTGAAAAACTCAAGTATAAAAAATTTAAATTCTAAGAATGGACTTAAATTATAAATCATAGAATCATAGAATCAGCCGGGTTGGAAAGGACCTCTGAGATCATCAAGTCCAACCCTTGATCCACTACCAAAATACACAGCATTGCACAACCATAAAAACATGACTACTACTTTTTTTCTCTTTTAATCAGTCCTACAGCTCTAAAACACTTCCATGTTAAGAATCTATCAATTTAATTCAGCAGGGCTCAGGGATGAAGGAATAAGAAAACAAAATTTACCTATCTCAAAGAAGCTGGCAAGCTCAGAAGGAGCTATTCTTCCACATAAGCAATCTGACTAACGTGCATTCAGCTGTTGACTATCCAAGTATTCAAACACAGTTTGTTCCTTCGCCAATAAACAGATACATGCGAAACAGTCATCCCGCAACACGCTGTCTGAACACCATCGGCCACAGTTCCCATATCCAGCTCACAGGGTGAAGCACAGCTCAGCTTAGTAATAAGAGAACATCTGACAGTGCCACACAAGAACCCTGACAAAGCCTCATTAACATGTGAGTTCTTCCTTTTAGAGGATGAGGGTTTGAACATCAGCCACTCAGAAATTTTTGTCCCCCTATCCACAGAGTTATTGGACTGTGCAGGTAAGTGCATAAGTCCTTTATGTATATTGCATATATGTTACATCCACCATGGTTGTCACCCAAAGATCACTTAAAAGTACCAAAGATGACAAAAACTTTTTGGCTCACTGCACTATATGAAACAAGAAGTGATATAGGAACTGCTAAAGAGGAAGAAATAAGTACTAACTCAGATGGTATTAGGCATATTGGAATGGAGAAATCCAACAACCAAAGCCATATTAATCCTGGAAAGACAAAGCTTGTTAAACTACCTCAATGTTCATTGCTAACTGGGAGAGCCCACTGAGTCAGGATTGTCCTTGACACACAGAAATGCAATTGATAGCACTTGCACCATCTGTGGGCTTGGTGGGTAACCAAGAGGGCAACCTCCTTCAATAGAACAGCCTTCCCTACTGCTGCAAGGCATTTCCTGAATGGCTGTCAGCAGAAACTACACCTTCTAATGCTCCTGGCTCTTTCACGCTCGTGGAAGAAAGAGCATTCTGCAGAGCCAGAGCAGCATTCCAGAAACTGACGGTCGCTCCTCCTTAGCTATAAATGTTAAAGCTCCATATTAGACACAAAACACTTTCAAGATCCTTTATCCCCAACCACAGTGAATCATATAGTGAGCAATGAAAAATCAAATTCTAAAAACACTAGCAACAGGCATACATGCCACTTTTCACAACTTTGGTAACCAACAGCATCAGATGCAGTCTCTACTGCCACAGCCCAGGCTTGCAGTGCTCCTTCAAGTAAGGTCATTTAAATCCCACATGAGTCTCCTCATGACCCTGCAGACACATCAAAATCACTTTTTGTACACATTCTGTACAAAATCGACAGCTAAGTTAAAAGGATTGTCCTTTGAAGTGTCTAGTTGGTCTTCTCTGAACTTACCTCAAACAGGTGTTGCAAAGGACTGGATTTTAGTTTTTCTTCGTTGCCAAAGGATTGGAAACCAATACCCAGTAAGCCTTGAATAACAGTTAAATATAGAGTTAGACAACAACCCAGAGTATGTTATGTTATTTTCATAAGCAAGTCTAGTTTTAGCACTGTAGCCAATAAAACAAATGCCCTACATTTTAAAAAAATATAATAGTGTATGCTACAAAAAACAAACGAAAAGCATAATCTATTATTCCACTGCATGAGAAAAACACCCCAAAAATATAATAGTTAGAAACTAGTAAGAAATATTATGTTGATTTTTCAATTCCTCAAAATTAGAATTTGTGTTTCTGGACTTGCCGAGAAAATCATCTTTTACACAGCAATGATCTGCAAATGAGAAGTCACACAGTGGAAACTGTCCAGCAACAGATCATGTTCAAAACTCTTTGTTTTGCTTTCTCCCTTAAGAGTATTATCATTTCAAGGACAACAGAAACACAATGTGGTATTCCACATACTACTCATGCAATATTTTCAAGGAAACTTTTTGCTACATGCTTAGAATATGCAGCTTTTTTCACATGTCCAGTTTGGCTTCAGCTCTTTCCAAAAGCCATCTGAAAGGGCAAGAAGTCCAAATCCCAATCTTTCTGTCTGAATGAAAACACCACACTAACTCCTTCAGTAGTGTCTCTTAGATTATCTGAGGCTAACTTCAAGGTCATCTTACTCCTCTAAGTTGACAAGGACTGATGTAGGAATATGTATGCAGTTATCCTTTCGAAAAACCTTCTTCAACTAAACAAATAGCACTGTCTCAAGAACTTGCTCCTAAGAAACACTGAGTGTAGTAGAAGCCATGGTAGACTTTAGGAAGAAAAACAGGTTAGGGTTTAGGAAATAAAATTAGTCTAATCCTACTGAAAGGAAGTTTAGCTAAGGACAGCTTGTTCTACAATCGGAGTTTGATTTCCTACTGATCTCTCTTAGATATTAGTGTACCTACAGGATCCACTTTTCAATGCTGGCTTCACAGTCCAATCCCCAGCATGACTGCCAGTCTTTATTTAACGCAAACACATCCTTCCACACATTTTCTGTCTTCCCCAAACTATGCCCAGACCTTGGTACACTCACCAGTTACTGGCAAGATGCAGCATCTGTTGGGACCAGTTCTGACTTACAGGTGCTGACTGGTTTGCTGGCAGGCTAAACACAGAAGTTAACTCTCTCCCACAGGGTGTTACACTGTATTTCTATCCCTACTCAGCTGCCAACTGTCACAATTCCAAAGGAAATTAGTTTTCTTGGAGACATTTTTCTTTGTCAGATCTGGCTGAAGTTGGCCAATGGGTTCAAAATCTATTAGGAGCAGAGTGACAGGAAGACAGACTGACAGAGTGTGGCTGCATAAATACTGTTACCTTAAGAAACCTGCCCCAAAACTGCCTAAAGGTTGAGCACTTCTCTGACATGTTTCAGCAAAATATGTTTTCAATTATTAAATTTTGAAGCCTCTGACAATAGCAGCTGTAAAAGTAATGCTGATAGATGGTTAATTACAGCACTGCTTCTGAGAAAGGACCACTATAACAATATTTCAGTGCTGTAATTTTGTGAAGTATGACTATATTATTTGTTATAATACCTGTCATATATTTGAGCTGAGCCAGCCCAGATAAAGAGGGGATCACCTATTTTGAAAGAAACAGGTGGAACCACTAGGTCAGTTGTGTGCTGCTCAACAGGTACATGTGTAAATAACAGGCATTGTGATCTTTATACCTTCAGGAAACTTGGAATTAAAATACATAAAATTCCTGATATTCAGACTTCAGAGGGCTATTTAGTATCTTCAAAGAAAGACAGAATGAGGTCAGCTGAGAAGCCTTTTAACTACATTGCATTTCATTGCTTAACTGTCATTGCCACGTTGATTATACAATAGCACAGTGATAAAATTATGGTTAAGGGTCAAAAATAAATGAAATATGCAATAATGAAGCTCACTGAATTTTTGGTGAACTCATTCTGCATTCAATTCCTACAAACAAAATCTAAGTGAGGCAATACTCTGCTATAAGCTACGGCTTCATCAGAAACTGGATCAGGAAAGACAAGCTGCAGAGAAAATAATTTAACAAAGGAAAGAATATTCTATTACTGCTCTCACAGTCACAAGAATGTTATACTGCACTGTCTAAAAGCCAGGACAATGGGTAAACTGAATATTTTAGTCATGTTATCTACACTTAGGAATCTGAATACATAAATGGAGCAAAAGTAAAGTATTTATTAATCCAACTCTGCTCATAAAATTGACTCCTTGAAGTCCCCATAAACAGCAATACCACTGAACTGGAGGGGCAGAATAAGGGCTGGAATAAGCAAAAGTGACTGCTTAATGGACACTGCACTTTGTATTTGCCATTCAAAAATAGTTTTCAAACCCTATTACAAAAGAAGTGGAGGATTTTTATAGTTTTCACAGGTGTACTAGCTTCCAAGAATGAGGAAGTGAGCACAACTGCCTTTTTTTAAATGCCTAAAATATGTCAAAACCCGCTTTTTGGGGGAAATTGGGGGAAAAAAAAAGGAAAATACAGATCAATTTAAAATGCAAGATTAACAACAGAAGTCAACAAAGTTGTGAATTCTATGGATGGGTCAGCTGCCATAAAAGAGGGATGGCTATAGATCCAGCAACCGGACCTAAATGATCTGTGGTCAGGGAATAAATACCAAGCTATGCTAGGCTGTACACGAGAGGCTTTTTCCATCCTCACTTATCTGACAGACGTTTCAGAAGAGGTAGGAGCGTCTATGTGTGTGCATACACGATTGATAGTTTTCCCCAACCTATTCACTTGCACATTCTCCACCTATACACCTCTCTTGTGCTACATTTTAAGCAGAAACTGAGTATTTTGGGGAAAGTGTAGGGATATCTTTAAAGATACAAACCTCCTGGGCCCCAAACTGCCAAAAGTTGGTTGGTGTGGAAATTAATTATGCTCTATGAATAATGAACTAGTTTCCAAAAGGAACAAAAAAAACCCCACCACCAAAAAGAAAAACCCACATAAAGAGAACACACAAACACATACAAAGACAACCCAAACATAAAATACACATTGTTACAATCATCCTATTGTTGCGGCTTAGGCAAGTTAGCAAGCTTACTCTTCCACAACTGTTACAACACACGCAAAGTCTGAATAATGAAGACGGGATCACAGCAGACGTGCAACAGTTACAGTAACAGGTACATCTTTCGTCTGGAGGCAGCAACAGAAGTCCGCTCAGTCATGAGAACTCCAAAGGCGTAACAAGCATACACAGAAAACAACCCCCAAACTACACAAAAGTAATCTGAGAGAGGAGCTACTGAGGGACAGAGGGATTGTTGGGTAAATCTCCTCCTGTTATTTCTTGTACAGCAGTACAGGTCATACTGCTGATGAGACAGTCTGGATTGTTTTGTTCATATTTTAATATACATTACATGCATGGAAACAGGATATCGCTCTTTATGAGTGCAGAATGCCCAGCAAAAACTGAAGCTGGACACCTACACCATATGATACAGTAGAAATGGGCACAGAATAAACAAGTATTAAAACATACCAAACTGCATGCCCCAGTCACCAAGGTAATTTATTCTTACTACTTCATGTCCCAGTGCAAGTTTGAGATTTGCTATAAAATTCCCTGGTAAGGAAAAAAAAAAGTATTACTATTCAGTTGTAGGTAGTCTCTCATGCCTACAAAGTTTCTGTTTTCTATAGTTTTGTATGATCTGTATTCAAAAAGAAGAGGAAAAGCAACCAGATGGAGTACTCCATAGAATTTGCTAAAATACTTCACAACTAAAAGCAATAGTAGGAGTAATAGTAAAGAGCAAGTTCCTTTCTGAGCAGGAAATGTTGTGCATTTGAAAAGTGCCATAAAGTATCTCACACAACAGTGATAAAAACATACACAGGGGTATGCACATGCACATACTGCAAAGTACGTGATCATTAAAAAAACACCTTTTAAAGTCTTCTTGTGTTCTCACAAATACGTGTGTATACAAATACGTATACATAATTCCATCACAGTCAGGCAACCTCATACCAGGAGGTTAGGCAAGCACTCAAGATTCATAAACTCCTGTCAACTGCGATGTTAAATAGAGAACATCAGGTCCTGAATCTCTATACACTGCTGGAGCAGTTCTGAGCTCTGCACTTCACACACTACATATCATACTTATCATATCAAAAAGGACATCCTAGTTCTAATTGTTGTCACAACAAAACCCCTTCATCTCTCTCCTGAGCTTAGCAACAACCAAAGAATTACAAAGAAGGAATACCCATATCCCTTTTTCCATTTTCCTGTGTTTCAAGGGTGTCTTTTAATTACAATACTGATGTAAAGGACGCAGAAAACTTTCTCTTCTTCTGCTGTTATAACTTATTATAGCTTGCAATTACTTTCAGTCACCTTCTCTGTAGTTAACTCATTCTCTTACTATGGGACAAACACTCACGTACAGAATGGTTTTTGAAAGTGGGGTTTTTTCTTGTAACAAAGGGTCCAAAAAAGAAGCACAAAGAGTAATCTCACTCAACTATCAGTCCCTGAAGTTATCAACTTTACGTAATTAATAATTATATATGATACTTTAAGTACTTTAAGACTAATACATTATTAGATGCACAACTGCTGTAGGATCTGATGCTAATAACCTACTAGTTTTTATTGTGAGAGAGGGAAATGAGGGAGAAATAATGTTTTCCATGTGCCACTAGAGTACTGTACAATAAACTTATTAATCATACCATTAGAAATTACAGCAACTGTGCCAGTAATAGTGACATAAAGTAATTAACATATAAAAGCAAGCTTTTTCCAAGACAGACACCAAGACATAACTATATGACTGCTCTGCAGTCCAGTGCAAATTGGGAATTTAAAATTCAAAGGACTCATCACACCTCAATGAAAACTGCCTTGGATGACTTTGCAGACCAATTTTAAACTACTTCATTTAATATTCACAGTCATAAAACTACATTACATGTGACTTAAATCTGTCAGCAAGACACCACTTTCTTCTCTTCATGCATAATAAGCAAAAGGTTTTTAATTAGCAAGTTGAGCCTCACATGGCCCCTCCACCAGAGGAGTGAAAGGTTAGCAGTGCTCCCCTGTCAAGTGAAACAAGAAGACAAAGAAGCCCTTTTAGAAGGCAGTTAAATGCACACTTACCTACTATTGTGGAACGCAAATGTCCTATGTGAAACTTTTTGGCAATATTAGGGGAGCTGCAACAAATTTTCACAAATAGTGTTTGTTCAATGTACAAGACTACCAGATCACCAAGTCAAAATAACTGAACTCATGCATCTACCAGAAGAGCTGAAATAAAACCACCATTTCCAATTTTCTCCTAAGATACCCTGATTAGCTTCTGTTCTAGACAGCAAATTTTCCTATCCAACCAGCTTTTCCTCCAATATCAGTTAACAACCAGTGTTGTAGGGAAAAAAGAAACCACAAAACACCCCAAAACCAACAACAACAAGAAAACCCAAAACAACCAACCCCCAGCTATACTAGTGAGAAGGAACTGAAAATATCTTCCCACTATTTACATGTTTTGGACACACGGATCGTTCTCTTCACACCTTTATTAGAGATAAATCTGATACCAGGACTGGAGACCTTGTGTACAAGAACCAGTAACTAAAAATCACATCTTCTCCAATGATGCCCCATTCAAAAAAACCCCAAACCAAAACACAACTCTGTATCCACAACTGTTTGCTCTGATAATAAAATGAAAGCTCAGTTATGAAAATTCACCCTTCAAATTAAGGCCAAGGGCTTACTTTCCATGACTGTGGAAGCCTGCAGAGGGAGTATAAGTGAACAAAAATATTTATCCATAAAAAGATCTGAGTAAGCCACTTCTCATTCCACGAGTGGCTGACTGTAAACAAAATTGCACTGAATAGAAATTTCGAGGCCATCAATTGAGAAGATTTATCAAGACAAATGCCTGGCTGCTTTAATAACTTAGGGAGAAAGGTATTAAGGTGACGAAAGAAACGGGCTAGCGGCTGAAAATTCAGATCATGTTTCTTGATAACAAAATAAAAGAAGCTTACTTAAAATAAAAGAAGCTTACTTACTGAATGCTACTATGCACTAAATGAGAATATTCTTAGTGGTGGCAGTGTGAGGCATGAATCCCTTAAATACCAAAAATATATCCTGGGAAAAAGCCTCAATTCCCTAAATATAACTTACATTCTACTCGGCAAATTAACATTAGAGTATTAAATACAGCTGAATACTGTAAAAATATGATTTAACATCACAGGTATCATACATTACACCAATTAATATCAACCAGCAAATATCAATCAGCAGACAAGTCAATTCTCCCAAAGGACTTCTCACATGTGCTTACCTGAACTCAATCACTGCCTTTTGTCTCGGCACTGTAGAAAAAAGTTCACTTTTTACTCCATACTCTGAGCCATCTTGGAACACCTGCTGCAACACAGTCTAAAGCACAAGGAAGATGAAAAAAAAAATACAAAAGAAAGTTTCAACAAGAGAAAGCATCATTAGGAAACCTGTTTACCAACCACAGAGGAGACTGATCTACATCCTTTATCCACATTAGCAATTAGATGAGTTGGCTGCCAAGCAAACAGGGTTTCATATGCAGAAGAAAATGCCATTAACTTTTGAAAACTGTATCTGACCAACCAAAAAAGTTAGAGAAAGCGTAGACAGAGTTCTGGTGAAAATCAAGGCTGAATTTTGCGAAAACTTTCTATTTTCTGCTTCTTTAGTGCCAAGAAAAGCCAACTATTCAATCCTCATGTGTCCAAACACCCCTTCTACTTCTTCCCCACCTCCAAGTCTGTAATGCCACTATTGATGGTCTATACAAAAATGTGTCCGCTTTGAAAGCACGGAGCCTATATAAAATACCTTAAAATATTTCCTCAACACAGCCTGTGGGAAGAGGAATCCTATGCTGACTACACTATCAGTAATGTGCTCACACAGCAAAGTTGGTCCCTGTACGTACCCTACATACTTCACTTTGTCACACAGGCTGATACATTACAAACCCAATATATTGTATTGGTTTTCTGTGGCCAGGTTTTGGTAGCAGTGGGGCTACAGGAGTGGCTTCTGATGGAAGCTGCCAGAAGCTTCTCCCATGTCCTGAAGAGTGAATGCCAGCTGGCTTCAGAACAGACCCGCTGCTGGTCAAGGCTGAGCCAATGGGGAATGACGGTAACACCTCTGTGATTATTTATTTAAGAAGGGAAAAAAAAGTTATTGCACAGATGTAATTCCAGCCAGGGAAGAGCAGACTGAGAACATGGGAACAACAATGCAGACACCAAGGTCAGCGCAGAAGGAGGGGCAGGAGGTGCTCCAGGCACCAAAGCTGAGGCCCTGCAGCCCGTGGTGCAGAGCATGTGGAGCAGCTGTGCCCCTGCAGCCCATGGAGACCATCGGGGTGCAGAGACCCACCTACAGCCCATTGAGAAGCCCATGCTGGAGTAGATGGATGCCTGAAGGAGGCTGTGACCCCATGGGAGGCCCATGTTGGAGCAGGGTCCTGGCAGGGACCTGCTGAGTCATGAAGAGGGCAGCCCATGCTGGAGCAGGTTTTCCTGGTAGGACTTGTGGCCCTGTGGGGGACCCAAGCTGAAGCAGCTTGTTCCTAAAGGACTGCACCCCATGGAGAAGTGACCCATAGGACAGCAGTTTCATGAAGAACTGTTGCCCGTGGGAGGGACTCATGCCAGAGTCTGTGAAGGACTGTTTCCCATGGGAAGGACCTCACGGGAGCAGGGGAAGGACTCCTCTCCCTGAGCAGCAGCAGAAGCAACTGATCATAATCCCTGTTCCCTGTACTCCTGGAAAGAAGGAAGGGTTGGGGGAAGGTGTTTTTAAGATTTATTTACTTCTCATTCTCCTGCCATGATATCCTGCTAGGATAAACTTTTGTGAGCCTCATTCCAAACTCTAGGCCTCCATAACAAATCAGCAACAGAGATCCTCAAAGAGAACTTACAAAAGACAGTTTTACATAGAAAATACCTTTCCAAGACCACAGGAGGCATTCCATAGTTTTATATTGAAGAATTTATTTTTACCTTAAAGCACCTGAAAGATACTACTCACCTTTGCTAATAATTCCCTGTTTATTGTAAAGTTCACTGTTCCTGGACCAGCGCTGATTTCACTCACTACAGCATCACATTTTAGCTAAAAGAACAAAATAAACAGAAACTCTATATGAAAATAGGTAAACTGGAAAACTGTAATTTGACCCACTACACATATTAATTTAGTCCACTGTAAACATTAAATGTTATTTGTTAGTTTGAAGCAATCAGAAATGGATCATACCATCAATCCTGTTGGAAACTGAATGATTTTATTATTTCCCATCCATGCTTAATAGGTCTGGATACAACTCAGCTTGAAATGTCACACATATGTTCTACTTCAGCTCCTGTCTGTGCACAATCTGTGTTTTCTTTTGATTGGGAGCAGTAGTTGAACTCTTTGTACAGATAAAAGCTGAGATACATTTGACAACTTACAGAGTACCTGACAGCACTTAACACAAACAACAAAAAAAGTTTAGTGACAATGGGCTGCAGTGCCCAGTGACATAAAATATACCCTGAGATTGGCTCAGTTGGTTAGAGCCAGGTGCTAGTAACAACAGGGTCGTGGGTCCAATCCCTGTATGGGCCATTCACTTAAAGAGCTGGACTGGATGATCCTTGTGGGTCCCCTGCAACTCAGAATATTCTGTGATTCTGTATAAAATAAAGATGTTAAAGGCCAATTTATTAAAGATTTCATTTACAATTATCCATGTTTTGAAAATTCTGAACCCATAAGGCATACTTGGGCAACCAATACCTAATGTCAACACAAATTTGTGTCTCTTCATGGGCTGAGAGTTTTGGACCTCAATCTGTCAGGTTTGAGAGTTTCTTATGAAACTAGCTTTCATAGCCAAGAAATTGTAAAAAAAAAAAAAAAAAAAGAACAAACAAACAAGAAAAAGAGGGACAGAAAGCATATAAAGAAATGACACAAACCTTATCACTTGGTTAAAATCTTTGAGAGAGGCAAGCTATACATTTCTACTGATGCTCATCAGCATGAAGAGGAAATTGTACCCCCATGCTAGGTCTCCAGCTTAGACACTGACCTAACCAGGAGAAATGACAGCTACCCTTGAAGTTCTTTAACCTCGACAAGCTCTGATAACAACAAATACCAGTGTTAATTCACAAGCTACATAAAAAAAAAACAACAAACATTTACTGTATTGATGCTGAATTTCCCATCTTACTGTTTTACGGAAGGTCCTTTCTACTTATGGGGCAGACAAAAAACAGAAACATACACTGGACTTTCTCCATAACATTTGTTCTGATAAATGTTTTCTACATAATCTGTCATTTGTCATGTCAGCAGTTTTCATCTATTTAATGTGAGAGCTGATCTGGCCTCTCCACAGCTTTAACAACCTCTCCTCCCAGTGCCCTGTGGTTCTTCAGTAACCAGATGTCCCCATGCCCAAGGCTTGGACTAGAATGCCACTGTACAGAGGCACAGAAACCCCCAGCACAATGTCCCCTGCACAAAGAACTAACAGTACAAAAATGAAACAAGAATCAGCCAGCCAGATGAAATCAAAAGCCCACAGAAACAAGACCCTTTTGACACACAATTCTCAGCACCCAGAGCACATTATGTTTGACTTTGTATCGCATTGCCATATTATCTAGGCTATTTTAGTCAATGGGAAAAATTTCCATCTCGTCTGCCTAAACTAAATATCTTCATTTCAAATATTGTGACTTATCTCCTAAGAAGTGACTAAGAACATACTTCTGATTGTTAAGGCACTCCAACAACTGTTTATCATGACAAAAACTGGTAATTGCCTGCATTCTTCTGTCTCTCTGATCGTTTTGGATACATAGTCTTACTTTGTTAGTTTATACACTGCTCACCTTCTTTGTAGAAGATATGACCAATTTAAACAAATTATACTAAATGCATCTCCTTTATTCATCACTCAACAAAAAACATTCCTAAGAGATTATGGATTCTTTCTGTCTAACTGGCATGGTCTATGCAGTTTGGGGGCTTACACTGATGGTCTGTTCTTTACTGTTACAATTGCTCCTCCATATAAAGCTGTAGGGCTAAATGTCCCGGGTTTATTTAATGAGCCACAAACAATAAAGGAGGGAGGCAATTTTCAGCTTCCTAAACACTGGGAATAGCAGGTGTTTTTAAAATGAAAGACTGGACACAAGATAAAAAACTTGTTGCCAAGACAATGTAGTCATTGAAACAGCTTACAAAGGAGGTTGTCAGATCTTTGCAGGCTTTCAACACCTGATTGCATTTTAGAAGTCCTCAGCAACCTCATCCAAACACCTTCAACAACCTGCACTGGGGAGGAAATGGGAACGGATAACTTCCTGAGGTCCTTTCCAACCTCAATTATTTTATGGGCCTAGAAAATCTCCAAGCTGTTTCAGAACTTTCAGTTGTACATCTGTGAACCATCAGTTCTTTCACCCGAGTCAGGACACTCATCTTGTTAAAAGAACAGGTCCGAGTTACAGATGTCTTCAACATCTCAGTAGCGAAAGATGAGATGAAAAGTACTTTAGCTTCTCAATAGTATTACAACTGGGTTTATTTCTCCTTTTTAACTTCTGATTGTAGAGCAACCCTACTGACTCCTTCTCACACTTGCTGGCAATTTCCTAGTTTATGCTCCTCTGCGTTGGCATCAGCAACACAGCTTTAGATTCTGAATTATTTTTTTTTCAGCACAAATGATCTCTCAAAAACCTTAACACCACTCTTTCAATTCCAACTTTTTTTCAACTTTATGCATGCCAACTTCTCCAGATTTTTATTTCTTTCCATCCTTCAACGTTTGTGTCACTTCTGGGGACCTTGTTTTGCATGCTTCTTCTTTTTTTATGCTGTAGTTAGTCTTAATACTAACATTTTCCAAACTAACACACCTGAAAAAAATGGCTGTTCTAAGAAAACTCAATTTCAAGCAGCTAGGGATTTGAAAGTTTGGCCTGTTTGTCTTAAAGGATAAATTTATCCATTGTTTTTCTAGTGCTGGATTTTGCATCTTTGGTTTTCCAAGCCACCACACACTCAATTTCTTTCTCAAGTGCTGGCAACAGTACTGACCACGGCCTACCCTTTAGATATCCGCCTACCTCTAGCAGTATTACTAATCTCAACTATTTGAAAACAACAATTTCATAAGAACCTCAACTAAAAATGCTTCTCCAATTCCCCGCGAAGATTCTGTGTACAATTACAAGTGCAGTCACCAAACTACTCCGACCCAGACAGATGCTTGGAGAAAGAACACTTTTTACCTCATGATGTCCCTTACATCTCTAGTCTGTAAGTTTGTTATTGCATAAATATGTGATGAGTGCATTAGCATACCCTTTCAGCCAGCTTCTGAGCTTGAAGATGCAAGTCTTGAGGTAAGCAATCACTAGAACTGTTTTCTATTACAGAAGCAATGGAGAGCTGGAAATCAGCAACGTGCCTGAAAAAAAGCACATATGAAAATCAGGAAAAAAACCTCTGTTGCAATGCTGGGGAGATCTGTCAGATCCAAGCTGACTTCTGCGTATGACAACTCTAGTTGGCAAGCCTAACCCAGTCACAGATATCTGAAAGTTCACTTTGTTTAGAAAGCTGCAATGGAAGACCAAATATTACCTTTGTTCTAATACCATCAAAAAGTAGATTTGGTAAGAACACAATTTCAGAATAAACAAAAACTATGCTCATGAGTGAGTGTAATTTACTTCCTAACATCATTACCACTCTTGAGCAGGACACTGAAAAAGAATCCCATTATAACTTCACATTGGTTCTAAGCAATTTCACATTCAGATCGTTAATGTTGAAGCACTTGCCATTCAAGCACTGCCTTGTAATTTGTACAGGCTTCTAAGAAATTATATTTATTCTGAGCTTGCTTGGAAAAATACAGGGTTTTAATTAGATTGAACCATCTTCTTACAGTTAAATTGTATCTTCTTACAGATTGATCAGATTGAACTATCTTCTTACAATTTACAATTGGTATATAAAGCTTGGAGTTTTTTCTGCATTTCTTTTTCCCTAAAGTTAAGCTCTTGCAATAATAAACATGACATAAAATAATGAAACGTGACATAGCACTGTAAGATAAAACGTAAACAACTACCGTTTTTTGGAGACAGGAATGGCAGATATGGACTTGATTAATTTTTCTGGTGGCAGATCCAAAACCTTTGAAAGCTAAATTGGAAATAAACAACAAATTGGCTTAAACTAAAAACAAAAACAAAACCACCCAAACAAACAAAAAACAAACAAACAAACAAAAACCCGGAGAAAAATACTGCTCCTTATTTAAATACCCATGGAGGATGCATTGTTTGTACTTGAAAGCAAATTTAAACCCAGGTGAAAAGGGAGTTATTAAATATGAACAACAGAGTAAAACATGGGATACAAACTCAAGAAATGTTAAAGGAGCCTTATCAAAAAAAGCCAAGGCAAAACACCACAGAGGGTTGGTTGTTTTTTTTTTTCCCCGCGAAGGATCCCATCTCACCCTCGCGTGCCATTATCTACCGAAGCAGTCACGGAATGGCAGAATTGGTCTGGGCTGGAAGGGACCCTTAAGGACCTTAAAGTTCCAACTCCCTGCCGCGGGCAGGGGCAGCTTGCACTAGACCAGGCTGCTCAGGGCCCCATCCAGCTCGGCCTTGAACACTGCCGGGG
>VZRE01007099.1:369092-423889 GCA_013396775.1 Cephalopterus ornatus
CAAGGTGAGGCGCGGGAGAGAGGGCGGGGGTCTCCCCAGGGAGCATCTCGGGTCGTGCGGGTGCTGGAGCAGCTGGACCCGCGGCATCGCCCGCCGCGCCCTGCGCCTGCTCCTCTTCCCGCTTCCTGCATCCACTGCTGTTTCCCGCCTGCCTTGCGCCCGGTTTCCTCGTTGCCCCGTTCCGCTGCCCGTCCCTTCCCAAAGCTTTGGTGGCTTTCCGTCCGTGCCCCGGTTCCTTCCCGGTCCCGTTCTGCCCAAGGCGCTTTGTGCCCTCACCTCAGTTCACGCAGAATCACAGAATATTCTGAGATGGAAGGGACCCACAAGGATCATGGAGCCCAGCTCTTGGTCCTGCTCAGAACATCCCCAGGAATCACACCACGATCGGTGACTGACACACGGTCATCCCTCCGCCTGCTCCGCTGTCCGGCTGGCGCAATAGAAACGCTCACCTGGGGCAGAGCAGGGCTGTAGCCCCTGTAGGTTTTGTCGGCCCAAGTCTGTTGGCACCTCTTGCTGCCGCTTTCGAGCGCTCTTTGCCTCTGCCCCTCAAAACTAATTAAATGCAGAAATAAAGATTAAAGTGCTGTCACCCACGCGTGATGTTAAATATCTGTTATTGCCTTGGTATTTCCGAAAATGAAAGCTTTTATCTGGCTCGTAGTTACAGCTGGCAGTAGGGACAGTGCATTCATCAGAATGTTAATGCATAGTGAGACTTAAAATGTTTTATTGAAACATTTGACATTTAATCTCGTGCTTGATCATATAGCAAACAACAGCGGTGGTTTCACAGCATCTGTTTTATCGGCACAAGACTCCTGTTAAATTGTTTCTCACTCAGTTGTGATGTGCAGCTGGATCCTTTGGTGTGGAAGTTGCTGTGCCGATTATTACTTTGAGGAGCGAAGGGAAGTGCTTCCAGTCAGATTTAAAACTTAATCCAGAACAGGTGGATTTCACTTCAGAAAATGGCTGTTGCCTTTTAGTTTGGTAGTGAAATGTGTCACTCCACTTTGCCTTCCAAGTGCGTAGTACTCCCTTTTGTGTAGTACTTTGCAGTTTTATGTCCTGGTCTCAGCCACATTCAGTGGTGTAGGGAAATCGGATGCTTGTAAAGCATTCAATAGTATTTGTGTTTGGTTTAATTGAACATATATTCTTCTTTTATATAAATGATTTACAGTTACTCTGGCCAATTCTCTTTGTGCTCCCATTGTGCATACAGCAGCATAAATAAATCTGTAGCTTAAGTTTTTGCAGTGGAATTGTTCCACAGTGTTTAGCACCTGTAGAATAACCATAATTTTTGTGCAGCTGGTTTTAAATGCTCCTTAATATACATGGTGAAGTGGAAGGTACCTGAAGGCATCTCCAGTTCTTTAGGCTGTTCTTCAGAGGAGGTCAATGTAATGTCTTACTTGTACAAGAAAGGAAATGTCTGAAGTCACGCAACAGAGTGTGATCGGAATTGAATATACCTCTGGTGTTTGATTTTCACTACATCATTCTTACGCTAGTGGCTGAACTATCCTAGGTCGAGTTCAGTAAACCTTGCTTGTATAAGCATCTCCATTGAGAAACACAGGATTGAATCTGTCTGTTTATTTTCAACACTTATGTGTTTCCTTCCCCTTTGCTGTAGCGTAAGAACCTTACAACGAGAGTCTTGAGATTTCTGATATGTAGGAAATCATTATAACTTTTCAAAAGAGATGAGCTTCTGTAGAGAGGGTGGGGGAAGAAATTTCAGATTTTTCTAGAGGAAAATGAAAAAAATCTGCCAGAATTCAAAACTTAATACTTTGTGATGAAATAGGTCCAACTGGGAGATGCCTTCTATCTGGAGGAGTTCCTTAGAGCGGGGGTTTTTATCTGAACCCTTTCAAAACCATTTGTCATTCTGCTTCTAACCATCTACTTCTTTGAGTTGGGATGCAGTTGTCCTCTAGCTTGGACACGTCATTTGCTTTTGTAAATGGCTTAGTAATATGCATTGCATTGTTCTGGATCATGTTTTATGTTCATCTCAGCCTCTTGCCTTTTGTTTTTAACTGAAACTGTACTAAGAAAACTGTACTGATGTGTCCCCAGGGAATAATTCCCTCTTAACCTGTTGCAAGTTTTGAGACTTTTAAAGAGTATGTTGTTGTTATAGTTGATGGCTAAATAGCAGAATGTAGTGGAAAGATGTAAAAGTTCCTCACAAGTGTGCTGGGATACTACTTCCACTAGTGTTCCAGCTTGAAACAGGAATATAAAGGGACAATATGTAACTTGATATTCTTAAGAGGCTGGCAATTCAGTTCAAATTATTGGTTTAATGGAGCACTGAAATGAAAGGATAATAAAGTGGCCTCAGAAGCCAGTCAGATTGATGCTCATATTGAAGTCTGTATTTTTTTTGCTATTCTCTAGGGCTGCTTTGTTTTTAAACCAAGTGCCAAGAAGAGAAAATTGTCTCAGAGAACAGGTTGGTGCATTTTCATATATGTTTTTGTGCTTGAGAAGGGTTAATCCTGGAAGGTTCATCACATCTAATTGAATTTGTACAGTCAGTTCTTTCAGAGCTGCGTGAGGTTTTCTGTTGCTTCTAGATTGCTGAAAACTCATTTCTTTGGAGGAACGCAAGCAAATTATTGGCTACTCTAAATGTGGGGTTTTTTCATCTCCAGTAATCAAGACTGTATAGCTATCATTGTCCTAGCACATTTTTTTTACAAGAAAACTCCTTACAATGCTACCATAAATTGTTTACTAACTGATAAAAAATTCATCTGAAGAGTCTGAATGAGTCACTTTTAAGCTATGGGAGTCAGAAATTATATCCCATCCCTAAGTCTCATATTCTGTGTAGTTTGCCTAAGTTTCTTGTGTAAAAGAAGAAAGAAAAGCCACTTGTGAAGATCCCATGGCTTCTGTCCACTAGTATTTGCTGCATACATTTTCTCTAGATGCATATTTAGGTGTGTTGTCATTTGGGAAAGACTGAACATGACTGACTCTCATTGGAGCCACAAATAATGCTTCTTAAATAGTTGCTGATTGAGATTCGATTAGGAAACTTACAGTTCTTATTCCCAGGTTAAACTACTTTTAGCACCACCAGAGCTGTCCAAAGGTGTGACAATTTATATGAAAAAGGCGGAAAGGAAATTAATAGGGCCAGATTTTCGTGGAAATCACCACAGGCTCTCATTCATTACCTACTGTAACACCTTCTTTAATATTATTCCTGAATTATTTTTACTGTGGAAGTTGTGACATATGTAGCTCAGTGAATGAGAGGCAGGGGAATAGAATCCAATCTGTCATTGCAGGTCATTGCAAGATAAATATACCCACAACCGGGACCTATGCACTTAAACCCCATTGAATTTTTGTCCCTTACTAGATACTGTGTTTTCATTTTTGCAAGGTTAGTAATACTTGGATAAACTACTTAACATGTTGTTCTAGTTAGCAAATGCTTTGAGGCAGAAAAATCAATTTGACTGAACTAAAAAAGAGGCAGAGGTGAGCTAGTTTGGCTTCTCACAGCATTTGGTTAAAGTGTTGTTCTAAAACAGTACTTTGATGTGCATCCGTCCAATCTGGGAACCCAATCATGTGAAGTTTCAGTTGTGAAACTCCACAGCATCAATAGTTGATAATACTGTTACACCCCACAAAAGGCCTTCTGAGCATGTTTGCACCTATAGTTTGAGTTTTGGTTGTGTAAAAAAGTATATTATGCCTTGATGTGTTACCAATAATGTGGTGGCTAGATTTTTTTCAGCTAAAAACCTAAGACGTGTAATCAAAGTGGGTTATGTATTTTAAGTGATTTTTCCTAGGGATACGAATGAGGGGATATTTTAAGGGAGACAATGAAAATGGAGGATGAGGGATGCTTCTTGTCCGTCACTTCTATTGCTGTTTTGTGTGGTTTTAGTGCTTTGTGAGATTGTGCTCATCAACTGGTTCCTTTCTAGAGGTCAAACCAATGCTGAGAGTGAAGGAGGATTGAATATTTAATAGGTGAAAGAGACCCACAAAACTTTCTGAAGCAAGGAAAAGATTTTTTTTTTTTTTTGTAAATTTTGTTTAATTTTAATAATAAAGGCTGTTTGCTCTGATTTAGCTTTTAGCTCATACAGGACTTCAGTTGGAATTCAGTTCTTTACTTTTTGCCTGCGTACTTGGATAATATATCCTGCTTGTTCCCTCACTTATTCTACCAGATACCAGCAGTTAATTAATTGGTTAAGAGAAAAGTCATCTCCCTCAAATGTATATGTATATGTATACTAAGATGTTTGTTTAATTTGTTGTTTTATTCTCAAGAAAATAAATGTTTTGTTTTCATGAGCTTGTTTGCCCTTTCCTTTGCTTTCTGTGTTTCTAGCTCATGAATTCGGAATCAGAAACGATGATTCAGAGGATACTGAGTTGCGGTTTGTTACTTGTCAGTCTTTATGGAATCAAATCAAGTCAGAAACAGAGGTGAGTCTTGTACTTCATACTAAAGCAGTATTTTGCATTTATAACAATGCTGCTGGCTTTGTTTCTGGAGATCTTTTTTACATGCTTAAAAGGGCAGTTAGTTAATACAGAAATACTGACTGAGACTGAAATCCTTGTCCAGAATATAAAATAGAATAATAAATCCATCAATTACACATTACTTGTAAACACAGATCTGCATGCTTCTGATGCTTCAATCTGCTGCTTCTAAGCTTCTCTTCTTACTAATTGTCCTTTTTATTAACAGCACACTGCTGTCTTCTGCCCTCAATTCAGTTAATGCTTACCAGGCCTCTGAGGATTTTAGACTGGTCTTGACCTCAGTGTTACAGAGTTCATACACAGCAGTCCAGGACTCATGGTGGATTTATGTGAATACAACTGCATGGATGTCAAATACCGAATGACACAGCTGCAAATGTAGCACAGGCAGCGTGAACAGGCTTGTCTGGTGGGGGACAGAGTTAATTTCATACTGAACTGTGGCCTCCTAATTGTTGTGTGTTACATGACATGCTGTTGTTGTGTCCATGTAGCCAGCTGGCTTGCATTATAGTATGACTAATTGCTTCCGTACAGCAGGGATTTCCTCCTCTGTTGAGTGTCACGGATTCTGGGCAAGTATTCCATGTTCCTCCGCTTGCTTTCGGGCTCTAGACATTATGAGAAATTTTTTCCCAGAGTTTGTTTTGGGATATGCAGTAGAAGCCAGATGGATGGATGTAGCTTAAAATCTGGACCCTTGGGCTAAAATCATAATTTCCTGTAATTCTGTTCATACTGTTCTGTGATCCAGCTCACTTGGACTACTCAGCAGCCTTTTCAAACCATGATTAGCCTGTGTAAAGGCCGTGCAAAGCAGTGCAGGACCTCATAGTGCCAGTCAGAGAGAACATACGGAAGTTTGTGGAGGTGTATTTGGTATCTGTCTGACAACTGCTACAGCTCGATGGGTTAACAGCGGTCACTGGCAGTAATGGTGGCAGCTGCACAGGAAACCACTTTGCCAGCTATATGGTGGATTATAGGGAAGCTGACTTTCTGTGGCTACTTCTGGCAGATCTTTCTTTGGCACGGTGTTGTCAACACTTTTGAGACAAATCTCCTGCATGGCCAACAGTGGCTACAGGATTTTTTGGCTGAAGAGGTGTTGGATTTTTTTCCTAGTGCTCTTTCAAGGATTTCTCCCAGAGCAGCAGGCACAGCCCATCATAGTGAAAGCATCCCTTAACCACTCACACAGAGCAGGAGTGAGAGGCACAGAGCCACTGTGCTTCCCTTCTGGAAAACCATCATTGTTTCCTACTCTAAATCTCCTACTCTTGTTTTCTTTGAGGCTGTTAGGAGTTAGTCAAATACTTTCTTCTGGTCTTACTCCTCCTGATGGAAGACAGTTCATCCTACATTGACAAATTTATAAGGACCTATCCTTAGAGTTTGAATTGCCCAAGGGCAAATTAACTGCAGTTACTTTTTCTGCTACGCATAGAATTTTTTTCATCCAGCTTCTAGGGTATCTGTGATGCTTTTCCTAATGAGTTTTGAATTACCATCCTTTCAGGTTGGAAGGGACATTATAAAGTCTCTAGTCTGAACTCCTGCTCAAAGCAGCATCATTTGTGAGGTCATACCAGGTAGGTGAGGGCTTTGTCTAGTTGGGATTTCAGTTCTTATAAACTTTCAAACTTGGTGTAGTAAACCTCATCTGTGGCAGAATACGTAGGAAGGATGTGGTTTGCTGGTTTGAACTTTTATTTTAGGGGTTCTGGTAGTGTGCTAAGGGAGCTTCCCAGGATGTTCTCCAGAGTTTTTGCCAGGGTACTCCTGCCTGATGATGTGTTAGCAGGCCATGTGCTCATGCTGGCCACTACTATCTCCTTGAGGTGTTGAAAAATCAAAAGGATTTGACTTGTTGTAGAGCGCTCTTGTTCTTTGTATGCCCATAAAGAATTGTGCTGTGATTGTGGCAGCACCATCTGTCGTCTGCTTCTCACAACATGAAAACCTGACAAAAGTACAGCAGAAACTGTCTTTTGTTTTTGGAAGGTGAATTTTGGATGGGTTTTTTGTTTCAGTATTGCAAGGTACCCCGGTTTTGACTCCTGCTGCCTGAAGTGGCCTTGCAAATGTTCTTAGTATGATAAATTTCATCAAGGGCTTTCAGGAACATTGTTTTCCTGTGAGGCAAGGAATTCCAGTTGAACTACCAGGATCTAGGTTAGAAACAAAAAGTGCAGGGCTAAAATATGGTAGTTTTAGCTTTAATGTGAAGATAATGATTTTCAGACCACACAAGAAATAGTCAAGACCAAACCTGGTGTTTGTAGCAAGGACTGAAATTCCAGTTCATGTGACTTTACCAGAGTGATACTCTCGTGGTTTCACTTTTATAAATAAAGTCTCTCTGTGTGTTTACAGAAAATACAGGAAGACTTGAATAAGCAGTTGCTTGATAATCTGGTGAGTTTTTTGAGGCGGTCTCATTCTGAATTTGAAGAGAAGACCACAGAATGGATTTGCCGGATGAAGGTCAGAGAAATCCCTACTGCAGCTCTTGTTTTAGGTAATTTTTTTAAGTTATATTTTGTTACGTACATCTGTGTAAAACTGACAGGGAAATCAAAGAAAATTACTTCGCTGATTCCCAGCAGTTACTGTGAGCAATATCGGCTTCAAAAATGTTAACAGAAGAGGTTGGGCTGGGGGAAGCAAGATAAAACCTCCCTCCCCTTTTGTCTATATGCACAATAGTCCAGTAAGTCAACACCTTCCCTGAAGGTTTTTTTTAGGCAGGGGGTAGCACTGAGGCACTGGAGGTACTTTGATTCTGTCCCTGTTTCTGCCACCAACACGGTTGGTGTTTTCTGTGACTTAAACATGGAATTACATAGCTTCTGTATTTCTGATATATGTTCTTTCAGTGCATCTTTACATGTGAGAAAGCAATGTCTCTATCTTGGAAAAGGAACAGAGAATGAAGAAAATGGCTGAATATCATATTACTAAAGATAGTAAAGTTCTGAAGTCTGTCCTTTTTTTTTTTCTCCTGCTCCTTTCTTTCAAAGGTTTGTAATTATAATCCTAAACCTGATTCAAAGTAAATTAATTGCATTTTCAGTGGATCATTTTAGGGAACCTAAAATCAGGCCAGTGCTTCAAACTTAACATGTGAGCATTAACGAAGAGGGAAAGGTGGTCTGCTTTTATAGATAGTAGAAGGTAAGAAGCTCCTACTCCGAATATTTCTGTGAAAGAAGCTCTGAATTGCCTTCTGGAGGGGCTTGTTTTTTTTTTTTTTTTTTTTTTCTTGGTTGACTAAGGATACTAATAAAGGCATTGAATACTAGGTAGTTCATAGTGAATTCAGATGGAGATTCCTACTCATTCATAGTAATTTTCCTCTTTACATAAGCCATATGAGGATCCAGAACTTGGGCATATGCAGTATTCTTCTTCTGCAGGAGGTGAGCTTAACTTCTTGTCTGCAGACAAGTGGATGGCTTATGAGGATATCAATAGCAGGAATGTTGGGAAACCAATCCTACTTCTTGCAGTTTTGCACTCTTGAGAAATCTTTTAAAAACAAAACCCGAAGTACGTGAGGGGTCTTTGCAGTGATTCCTGTTCCTCTTAATCAGGGAATATCAACATGTATGTCTAGTCTTGTGCTAGTTTTTCATCTTTTGTCATAGCTGATGCCATGCTTTCTGTTCCTTCCTTAAAGGTGTGAGGTATCTTCTGGTTTTTGTCTGCTGTTCAGCTTATTATTCAATCATTATGATCACAGATCACAGGAAAAATGCCCTTAAAAATTTGTCTTTTTTTTTTTTTCTAGGTGTAAATGTTACAGATCATGACTTGACTTTTAGAAGTCTCTCAGACTTCCTTCAGAATAACATTACTCCTTATATAGCCTTGCTGGAAGCCAAAGATTGCCCAGGTAAATAATGCAATAGTTTTGCTGCTTGTATAAAGAAGGTATCAATCAATGAGAAATTTTGGCTTTTGCCCCGAAACGTTAGAATAGTGGATGGAGGGATCTTGAAGACTTTCTAAAGATTTGGTCAAACCCATGTCATCATAGCAGTAATGCCTACTGTATTTGAAGATGTATCCAGTTCTTTTTAAATAAATGAAAATTGAAATACTATTTAGATGTAGCATGAATGTCAAGAACATGTTGCTTAGTGTATTGCATGTCGATATTGTAGGCTGGCTTCGTATTTAATTGGGCAGTGTATGTATGCATTACACTTTCTAAATGCTTGCAGTCATATTATTACACCAAGGGAATGTGTATAATAAAATTTTGTCCCACTCTCCTTGCTCCTTTTTTATTTTTTAAGTAAAAAGATTAAAAGTCACTTATGGCAGTGTCCTCAGTTCTGTGGATTGGCTGCCTTATTTATTTTTAGGTCACTCTAGTGGCAGCTGGCTGGAGTTCAGGAAAGGTGGAAGACCAACATCTTAACCTGAATTGCTGCTACCTAGGCAAGTTAATAGGATAATTTTTGTTGCATTAACAACATGCCTTAATGCTTTCTGGAGCATGAGATGTGCATTCTGGAGAGAGAAGGAGAATAGTTAGAAATGTGAAAAATAGTTTGGGTAATATAAAAAATAATTGGGGTAATATTTTAGAGTACGGGTTGGAGAAGTGTTACCGAATAACCAAATGTCTTTACCCTGTGTCTAAAATTTTTTGTGAAGGCATAAAAAATCTGATGCAAAAGCTGATGGGGCAGCTGATGAACTGCTGTGTAGATGTGGACTCATTGGAAGATGAGGACTATGTGCAGGTTTCCCAGAATAGAATACGTTGTTCAATGTCTTCTCTTATCAAATGGTATGAGAGTGTAACAAAGGTATGTTGTTTGGTTTTTATTTAATCACCAGTTGATGAAAATGCCTGACCTTTAGATGTATTTTAAACAGGAATTTAATAACTCAAACTTCTGTGAGAAAATGCCAAAGGTTAACTTTTAATTTAATAGTAAAAAAACCTTGAGGTTAACATGATTTGAATATAGTATGTAACACATAATACAAATGTGGAGTTAGTTACTAAAGATGTATGAATGTCAGAATTCTGAAACACAAGCAAAAAGTACTATTTTGTCATATGTATAATTGGGAACTAGAAGCTTAAAATGCAGTATCAACTTCATGCCAGATGCTTTTCTCCCAGGAGTGCTGAGATGTTTTGTTTATTAAAACAAAACTTGATGGAAGAACAGCCATCCAGGGGAAAGGTACTGTATTACTGCTGATGAGCCATGATGTCATCTGCAGTCCACAGTACATTGGCAAGCAGTAAGAAAATAATGTTTTTGTTTCTTACTGTTTGCTAAAGCTAGTCAAGTTTTGTACTTTGTTTCTGTCATGGATACAAGTTAGAACTGATTTTCTGATGACTTCATCAGAGCAGTGTGATAAGCCAAAGGGTAAGGAGTACATGCTCTTTCTATTACTGGGTAAAGATATAGGAAATAAGCAATGTCTCTGTACACAACTCAAATCTCCCTCAATCCCAGCAGAACTTCACCAGTTCTGTCTCACAGAGCTATTATTGTCTATGTTGGAATGTGTGCTTAAAATCTGTTTATTCTTTTTACTTCATGCTGTGCCAAAGAGGAGGATGAAAAATGGCAGTTCTAGATGCTAATAATAAATACAGCTGACAAAAAGTTCAGTCATGTCACTTTGGAGTAATATATTATCGTAGATGGGATTCAGTCTTTTTATTTTACTGTCTTCTGTTTGTTAATGTTTAATGAACGGCTTTAAAGAAAACGGATTCTGAAACTCCAAGCAAAAGATCTTCCTCTTCTACACACTGGCAGTCTCCTCCAGTTGTAGTCATATTCAAAGACATGGAAAGTTTCACCACAAAAGTACTTCAAGACTTTGTAGTCATCAGCAGGTAATGTGACTTGAAGTTCAGTTACTCCACTCTCCCCATTTTCTATTTGCAGCTGTTTTGAAATGTGACAGTGAGGCCAGTGTAGCATTGGAATGAAATATTAGTGCTGCTTCTTTGCAGCAGTGATTGAGCAAAAACATAATTGCTGGGTTTTGGGGATAAATTATCCTAAAGCTAACTTTGGTCTCTGAACCAGAGTGCCTAAGGACCAGGCTGAGATACAAGGTGGCTGATTTAGTTCTTCACATAGGAGGATTTACTGGTACTGGCTGTTGTAGAATTTGTGAATGTGAAACTAATTTTTTAAGATGCCTAAGTCTTTCTTCTGTAGGCTTTTAAAATCATTTTCAAAGTATATTTTTGTGTGATTACTGATGTAATGCTGACTAAAGGTCACTAGCTTACTAATAGGAATGTATGTAAAACTTTCACAGTTGGTCAGGATCTGTAATCACCAGCTGACTACCTCAGGTGCTCCTGTACTTGTGTTCTTCCTTAACCTGTCTTCCTTAATGTCATCTCATGCGTGCTAATCAAAAACTCATGCTGTTCTCCAAAAAGAGCACCTTGCACTTAGACCCCAGGTTGAAACTACAGTTGCATCAGAACTGGGGCTGCAGTTGTACAGTTATTTCAGGGGCACCATGTGCACCTGACATTACCTCTAAACAAGGCCCAGGCAATTTCTCTTGCTGAGGGACCAACAGTAAAAATAGTTTTCTACTTCAGATCTGGGAGATGGATTCTCAAGGGAACAGAAGTGTACAATTATGTGGAAATCATTACGGTGTAAGGTTTTAATTGTTTTTTAAATGTTGTATTTTTTTTTGCTTTTTGTGGCAAGGATAAATACCTAATTATGAGCATATGGAGTGTAGATTAAGTGCAACAAATCTTTTAACTTACCTCTTTCTGCATCGAAGCTCAGCACTGTAGTAAGAACATTTGTTTCATGAGTTTCTATAATGTAACTATTATGGGTTTTTTCCTCCCTTCTCCCATTATCTAGTCAGCATATCCATGAATTACCTCTTGTGCTGATTTTTGGAATCGCTACATCACCAATGATTATCCACAGATTACTTCCTCACTCTGTTTCCTCTCTGCTGTGCATAGAGCTTTTCCAGTCCCTTTCCTGTAAGGACCACCTGTCTACTATAATTGACAAGGTAATTCCCTTTATAAATAGAAGGTGTGTGTGTATTGCAGCACAGTCTACATGTGTGGCCTTTAAACATAGGATGGTCTGAAGGTTTTGAAGAGGAATCTGTCCCTGAGAGCTGTGGATTTTGGATATTTCTACTCACAGCTGCAGAGTAGCTTAATACTGAGAGCTCCCTTCTCACACTGAGACACACACCTGCTTTCATCCTTCATTTGCATTGACATCTGTGCATGTATGCTTGGGCAATTACATTTTCACATTCGTACCTCTTCATTAAAGTAGTGCTTTGATTTTGAGTTTTACTTTGTTCCAGAAAAAGATAGCGTTAAAGCTGGAAAAATAACAGTTCAGCCTGAGTTTTGCTGCCTCTCAAACGTTAGCTGAGTCATCCAGATGTTCAAGCCATATAAATGTTGTGCCTGTGGATTCTTGGTACTTCGCTTTGTGCAGGATTTCCAAAATCGTTGTTACACGTGCTGAAAGTAGTGGTATCTCTGTTTATTACAGCAGTCTCTGTTCTGTTTTACGAATAAATACGAAAAATAGCATTAAGCAAAAAACTAAATTCAAACATTGCATTAGTAAAAGGTACTTACAAAAAATGTGGTAAAATAATAAACTGAAAATCAATCTTTGCATGGATATTTTAGTAGAAATACTGTTTTTAGAAGGTGGCAGTGTATTTAGTCTCTCATTTAGTTGAATGCTAACACATACTAAGGGTTATATCAAATTGTATATATAAGTCTTGCTTATTTGAATTCAGGAGAAAATTTCTGATATGGCTACTTTTTCTTTTTGTCTCTCTTTTAGCTGCTTCTGACAACGCAGTTTCCCTTTAAACTGGGTGAGAAGGTTCTGCAGGTTCTCATCAACATATTCTTGTACCATGATTTTTCTGTCCAGAATTTTATCAAAGGATTTCAGGTAGGCAGTGGTAACAAGAATTCAAATTATGGTTGTGAAAACAAAGGGTAGTTACTAGGCACGGAAAGATTTTGTAGGACTTAATATTGTTGAATTGAATGAAAAAATGTCCTTTGGAAATGGGTTACAGATGCATGTTTTAAAACCCTAACTGATAAGAGTTTTAGAGAAAACCTGTAGGGCAGGTATGAAGAAGAAAAAAAAGTAAAAGCTTACTGTGCCACAAACCCCCCGATATTTTACAGTTACATTTAAAAGGGTGACCTGCCTTAGTGGGTAGAAAGAGCTGTGTTTTACTATAGATTAAGCTTTCCAACACCCCTGGCAGAACTTTCCATCTCTGATTTTCTGCACCAGGTCCTTGGACTCTGGTTTGTCTTGGTGGGAATAGGCTACAGTAGTGTCTCTTCCCCTCTTGAACTCTTCTGGCATAATTTCTGGATGCACACGTGTTACCTTTTCAGGGAAATAGTAGCTACAAGGTCACTTACTTTGTGCCTCAGAGTAGGTAAGGTTTGTGCTCCAAGCAGCTGTGCGTCGGTGCGGAGTTACATTTACCCTCTCTCAGGAGACAAAGTGGAGAAGTTCAAGTTTCTAAAAATGGTCTGTACAGAGCACGATAATTAAATTTTTGTTGGCTTGTGTAGATCTTCATATCTAGATGTATTTCTGTGTTTGAGTCTCCTTGTAGCTTTTGTGGATTGCAAACAAGTTCTCTGAAGAATTTATAGCCCCTGTAATCTGTTTTAATACAGGTTTGTGAAATTGTTTCTTTCTTACCTAGTTCCATGTGTGACCCTGTTAGTAAAACATCCCTTTTAATATCATGTATCTTTAGAGTTTCTCAGATTCTTTGCTATCTAAGATTCAATGATTACATGTGGCCAGAAGAAATATCCTAGCTGTAGTACCTCTTCCTGCAGACAGACCTGTGTGGGCTTTCACAGGTTTCAACTCCTCTAATTTGAAAGAGTCATCAAAATCCAATAATTCTCTATTGGCCTGATAGGAAAATGCAAATTCTAACCCTGACAGCATATGGCTGTGTCCTTATGTGTTAAAAGTATTTCAATGATGAAGCAATTTCATATCAGATTTTCTAAGTAATAAATAGAAGGGATCACAATCATCTCATTACGTCTAAGCATGTTGTTAACTTTTCTGATAGGAAGTGTCTTTCCTCTTGGATAGTTTTCATGTTTTAAAAGTTCTCAGTGAGATAGTCTGTTTGATTGAGTTTTGTTTGGTTTTTAAAAATAGGTGTGATGAGCAGATGCTATTGTTCTGCAAGGCCCTGATGCTGCAAACATTTAATGCCGATCAAGTCAGTGATAAAGGGCATTTGTATGTACACATAGACAGAGCTTAACAGTGTATTTTTGTGTACATGAAACAGAAATTGAAATTAGGACATGTGGTAATTTTGCTTGTGTACAGCAGTTGCTCTTCTTATCTCTAAATGCAACCTCAGGAATTTGTGAGCATTGGAGCTGAATATATAACCTAAAGAATGCAGTAATTCACATAAGTGAATATAAGATATTTGACAAACTATAGTTACTATGTAAGAGAGGGGAAATATGAGATACTGAAAATGAACAGCACGTACAGCAAAGAAGGTAATTATGTGATTGTATAATCAGTGCCCTGTAGTGACTTATGCAATCTTTATGAATTGTAATGAATTTTTCTTAGAGAGTACCATTACTGCCATAGTAGTATATGCATTGTAGTAATAAGAAAGCACTAAAAGGTAGATAGATATAACAGGGAGGATGGATTTCATTATCATCTCTATTTCTTGCTTTGTTTTTCAGCTCTGTATTGTGGAGCACTTCTATTCCCAGCCTCTTAGTGTACTGTGTTGCCAACTGGTAGATCTTCAGAAGAGAGTTAATTCTTTATCTCATAATCAGTGTGAAAACATTCGGAGACTGCCCTCTTTTAGAAGGTAAAAGGGGAAATAAATTTTTTGGACAATCATTTATTGAGTCAGCTTTAAAAAAGAATTAAAGAGCAAAGGTAAATTGATCAAACGGAGGACAGGAAGCCTTAATCTTCTAGTCTAGAGAGTACAGCTTCTGTGATTTGTAATCACTTGAAATTTTTTTTTTCCTTCTTGTTCTCAATACAGAACCAAGCTATTGTGACAAATAACTATAAATCACTTTTGAACTTGTTAAGCTGATTTGGAGCATAATCTCCAGGGTTTTGGAGTAGCCTTTCAACTTGTTGGATTTGACTGTCCTTTTTCAAGGAGAGTCCAAAGGACATTTCTTTCCAAAATAAATCTTTGTAGCAGCGTAAACATTTTTATTTTTTTTAACCTTAGAATCTTTCTTTACTTTATAATTTTATATTGTTTTTCTTTCTTGCCATCAGGTATGTGGAAAAGCAAGAGTCAGGGAAACAGATTGCACTGCTGACATCAGACAACTTCTTAAAGGTAAAATTTTAAGAATGTCTTTGGAGAACAAAGATAACTTGCCCAATATATTAGTTTGCGGAGCATAATAAAATACAAGATGAAGATGTATAGTTCTATATGGCATCTTTCATGCAGGACATACTGTATTTCATGTCCAGTAATGAAGAATTAGGATTGGCAGGTCAAATTTCCAAATCTCTAAGGTTGCCAGGTCAGCCTTTGTACAAAGCTGCACAACTTTCTTGCATCAACTTTTAGTTATGCCTAGAAATATAACTGCTTAAAAGGAAGGTTACAAGGTTTATTTATGGCCAAGTCTTTTCATGCTTACTTAGACTGACTTTCTTGGAAGTTCAGTTAAGTGTTTGAAGAATGTGTAAGTAATCTCAGAGGTTATTTCATAAGATCTTAATCCTTCATACCCTCTGTGTGGTTTCTGATTGAACTCAGTAGGGCAGAGTCTGTGTCCCAAGACACACATTCACACTAGATCTAATACAGGATTAAAACTTCAATTTGTTACATGTTTATCTGAAGTTTTGTCAGGTGATTGAAGTCAGAGTACTACTATTGTGAGCCCTTTAGGAGTTGACCAACAAAAAATCTGTTGGTTATTTTCATCATCCAAACCACTCCCAGTGGAAGCATTGCTAAAGGTAAAGGGTTTCTCCTGGACTATAAGGCTTTTTCAGGTGTGAAGAACGATAGTAATGTCTGTAGTACAATGGAAGTACAGTGGAAGAGAGGTTAGTAGCAGGCAAGTTAGCAACTGCAATTACAGCAGTCAAGGCGAGGCTTGATTTTATGTCATTTTAGGATCCATAATCTTCATTGGCAAAAATAGCCTAAGCTACTGCTGTTCCCCTGCTACTTTGAAAGTTTAAGACTCATCAGCTTAAACTTTCTATGTTTTTCTGTATTATATGTTTAATAATATACCCCTTAATTCACAAGCTTCACACTGTAAGTTTGGGAAGGAAGCCAGAATTCTTGCGCTTAGGTGCATAGGATCCTTATCACAAATTCTAACTGAAGACACTTGTTCTAATCTCTAGTGGGGGTAGGACCATTGTTGCCTTGCCAAGCTGGCAGTGTAGTCTGCTTGGGAGGAAAAGGTTGTGCTGCTGCATCGCTGAGGTGCTGTTATATTCTGTATGTCATGCTAATCTACAGTACCATTCCAAACCTTGGAAACGCTTTCAAAGTCACTGTGGTACTCTTCCATATAAATTTACTGTTCATGTTTCAGGAGCAGGTAAACTTGGTCTCCAAGCTTAGCCCCTAATTCTGCAATACCCTTTATCAGCTGCATTTATATTCCATGTTGTTACCACTCTTTTTAATAACTATGGGAAGAGTTTCACCTTTTTAAAACAATCAGTTTTACATCTTGATTTTTAACAAATCTGTCTGAAAGCTTTCATGGCAAATTTAATTTGAAATTATGTGAAAGTGGTGATCTATATCTGTTATCTGTATTTACAGAAATAACATTGCATAGTCTTCTAATAATGTTTTCAAACTCTTCTAAAACAGAGTATACCTTTTTACTTCATTATTTGGCAAAATACATTGCTATTTATTTGTATTAACTACATCAGTCTTGATCTAAGAAAGAAGATGAGGCAAATATAGATGGGTTAATAATGTTGATAAAAAAGGTTGATGTAGCAGCACTAGAGAGAACTTTTTTTCTTTTATCACTTTTTTTGTGGTGGGGATAATTTTTTTCTTTATGATCCTACTTAGAATTAAAGTACAAACTTCTGAGTGTCTACGCTAAGATATTGGAAGTCATTTAAACAGTTATATCAGTGACTCTTAAATTTCAATATATAAAAAGTCTGTGGGGAGAAATGTCATTAATGTTTTTTTAACATCAGAAAGCTCTGCAGCACCAAGTGTCTTTGTTGTATTCAGTCTTTGCAGTACGATGCCTTTTCTTTCCATACGTCAGTGCTTCCTTATATTGCCTGCAGACAAGGTTTTGCTTTTCTCTTTGATACCCTTTGTTTCGGTTTAACTTTAGAAAACTTCAGTGGCTTGTTTTTTCTCTTTCTGTTTGGAATAGTTTGCTCAGAGTTGAGCAAAATGGCAATAAAATATGGAGAGAATCCCATGTTTTTTTCCTCTTTATCTTTGACTGAAGACAGGAGAGAGGAGATTTTTGATTCACAAACTTAAATGTAACAAGACCAAAGTACTTCAGTACAGTTACCAGAATTTTTTAGTGTGCCTTTACAGAAGTGTTAATATATACTTCCATGAGAGGCCAGTGATAGTGAGAATCCACCCAGTAATTTCTTTTTCCCAATATATGATTTTTTTTTTTGCAGTTCTCAACCCATGAATACACAAAAGTCAAATTAAGAACACATAGGAGCAGCAACTGTATATTTCTTTATTTTCTGTGAACTGGTTTTTTTATGTATACTTAACTAATAAAAACAGCAACCACCCACAATATAAGAAATAAATTTTTAAACGCATTTGTAATATAAAAATGCAAATTTTCAAGTAAACGTAGCTATATAACTTCTCATTGCCTATTAAAGTAATAGTGCATAGTCTTGTTATTGTGAGATAACATACCAAATCTAAAGGCCTAACTATAGGTGAAAATGACAAAATAATAATTGTAATCAATAACAAATCTCTAGTGAGCTGGAGGAAGAAAGTACAGTTAACAATACCCCATGTAAATGCAGTGAACTATTGAAATACAGTTCGTTTGCTCAGTGAACTATTGCAATACAGTTCTTTTGCTCAGTGATCTTAGTTTAATATTGATGATTTTAATTATAGCACACTACAATGTCAAAACTTCAGAGTCATTTTAAGTGCTTTATGAGAGTTTTAAATGGATGTCAGAATGACTTAAAAAAATTATTCTGTCTCTGTAGGAAGAAACACAGAGATTGCTGGAGGAATTACATGTTTACCACGAAAATTATGTTTCAGTTCTGAGATGTCTTCATGTTTTCACATCTTCTCTTCCAAAGTATCCTTTGGGCAAGCAGGTGATGTATTGTCATACACGGGTTTTGTTGCATTCTTTCTGTAAGTATGATGTCTGAAGAAATACTTGCTCTTTCTCTTTGTTTACTAATGTGCTGTTTTGCCCTCTGCTTCTTAAAGTGGAGACAGATGCTTTCTTGTGGAGGGCAGCAGTAGTTTCTTTCCGGGCATGGGTGATACCTTGTCAGTCAACAGGAAGGAGTTTCCAGGAGGATGCAGATGCACAGATCAGCAAAAGAATCCAGAGATGACTTTCCCATGTCTGGGACATCTGTATGCATTGCAGACAATGTATACTCTTCTACCACCTGCTAGATCACTAGTCAAATTCAGATGAAGAGACTGAGTTTTTAGCAACCTTCTGTACAGGAAAAATAGTTAAGGAACAGTGATAATTGCTTTTAATAACCCTATTTCTCTAATGTGATTAATCCACCTTCTCATGCTCAGCAATTTCTTCTTGCAGTAGAAGAGCGATATATTCTGTTCATGTGCACTTGTCCCTCAGTTCTCCATGTATTACATACTTAACTAGAGTCTGTCACTAACTGCAAATGCAGCATGAAGCGTACCAGTATTTGAGAATAACAGGACATGTTAGCTTGGGCATTTGGTTGGAGTTCTTCTCTGTTCACTGCAGTTATCTTCATCTGAATGTTAGTTGTTTGAAACCTGGTGCAGAGCAACACTCTCCAGCAACACTAGAAGCTTAGTTCTGGAAGATATTAAATGCTCACGATTCTTTTGCAGTCATTCTGCATCTTTGTAAAACAAGCTCCAAAAGAATTGCATATTACTTAGAATAGCTTGTTGCAAGATTTCTGCACTGCTTTGTAAAACATTTTATCCTTTCTTCACCTTCTGCATAACAGATCAGGGAGCTGCACTGTGCATGTTTGGAAAACCAAGTGTGGGAGACAGAAGAGTATGAGTCATCTCTTCAGCTAGCAAGGTGATTTCCCCCCCCATTGTTTTTTAATACCACTGTACACATGGAGAGTATCAATCATCAGTTATTCTGGAACTTAAAGCTAAGGATATTACATATTTACAGCTAGATTTAGGATTGTTTGCAAATGTAAATGACTGCTGCTCTCATTTTGTTTTTTTACTGATTTCTGTGAAACTCAGTCAGGTTCTAATATCTCATATACCCTTAGTAATTATGCTGAAATCACTGAGATTATCTTGTGTGAATGAGAATATGAGTTGGGTTTTGTCTTTTAAAGTATGATTGTGTTAGATATTATCAATCAAATTGGTAGCGTTAGTAGGCTGAAATGTTAATCTGTTGTGAAAATTAGAATCTGTTCCAAATGAACAGTAGCTGAGACCTTTCTTTTTTTATTTTACTGGTTTCCCCCTGTTCCTCTTTTGTCTAATAGTTTGTATAGGGACTGGGTTAATTTTTTGAGTTATTGTAAGAGTAAGACTTTAGGAGAGCCTACACTTGTGTTACCTGCCAATTTTCTTAATAGAAAACATTTCAATTGCAATGTTAACGCTACAGACTTTTAAATGTGCTTTAAAGAGACACGTGGCAGGTGTCCTGATAATTGCATTCATTCAAATAATACATCGGTTCTGTCGCACAGAAGTCAATGCGACACTTGCCGTAGCTGCCTCTTCTAGAGCCCCTGAGCTGGTGAGGTTTGATGTGTCACACTGTAAAAATGAATAGAAAAAACATGTCAGTGGTTGGTGAAGAATAACTTTCTGGGTTCATATACACAACGAAATATATGCTTCAGACTGTACCTTTGCCATACTGAGTGGTTCTTACACATAGCCACTGCTCTGCGTTCTTCACTCTCATCCCTTTGAAAGGATTACATGCTTGATTTGTCATTTCTGCAATCTGTCCTTCTAATTCCTTCTCTGACTCTTCTGAATCTTGACGCACTCAGTCACCTATCAACTCTTGCCCACAAATGTGTCATTCTGCTTTCCTGTATTGTCTGTCTGTAATCTCTTAATAACACTTGGCCATTTTTCCCTCCTTTTTCTTCTCCTATGTTTAATTTGCTTTCATCCTCTCTGAATTCATCTGTCTCCTATCTCAAAGCTGATGCTGCCATCAGATTCTGGCTCTCCTTTTATTCTTATCTGTTCATCTCCCTCCTGTTGTTCTTCTGGTCCTGGCTCCCACTGTGGGAGCTTCTGATAGAAATACAGTGAACATGGTCATTCCTTTCATAGATGATGATTCTATGATTCTTTGTTTTTATCCAGAAAGTCTATTAATTTCCTAACAAAACTCCTCCAACATAATTTCTTCAAATACTTGGAATTCTGGCTGTGATTATTATTTTTTGTCAGCTTGTAACTTTAATTCTACTTTCCACTTTACACACACTTCCTCTTGTCTCTGCTTTTTCTACATGGAATCTTGCTTGCCATCTTTTAGAAGAAAATTATAAAATGTGGTCTTTCCAATTCTACTTGTAATCTTTTTTTTTTTTTCCCCCTTTTGCTCAGGTTTAGAAGTTACTCAGTGTTTCTTAATATCTCTGTCTTCCCAGGAGCCACATCATCTGTTGATACCCTTATGTTCACCCTTCCCCATCTCATATTCTTCTTTGCAATGTTTTTCTGAAATCCATCTTTTTTTCCCTTGTGTTTAGAAAGTAAAAAACAGAAAAGCTTTGGATCAGCTTATTTCTCACTTTCTAACAAAGTATCTCTTTTGCCTTTCTTGAATTATGTTTGAATGTGGGGTTTTCAAGTTGTTGAATTGAGTTTCTTTTGTGGTTGGTTTCTCTACTTCAGCCTTTCCTTGCACAGGCTTTTATCCCTTCTACTAGAAATGCTATCCTCAAAGATCTTATTTCAGCTCATTTAACTTTAGCAGTCTAGACAGTAGTTATTCTTCTTCAGTTGCCTAGAGTTGAAAAAGTGTGAGCTTTATTTCACTTTGGATTAATCCAGTAAGAAGAGAGAGAAGATAAGAGATGTTGGAGAGTGTCTCACTTGACTGGTTATGTGGAGCTAACTGCCTGGGACATCTGGTCAAGCTTCTAGGTGGCAAGACTTGCAATCTGACCTATTGTCCCTCTGCCTAGACATTGTACTCTGTTTTTTGTCTGCCAGTCAGTGATGGCTTTTCATCACGTGCTGCTTATCACAATCTTGCCCTTCTGTGTCATTTTGGTGCTGACCAATCTGTTATCATTTCTTCAGTTGATTCCCCACTTCAGCATTCAGAAGGAGTTTCTGTGGACTTCGTCCTAGCTTCCTTTCTTCTCTTTCATAACTAGTCTCTGAATAGTCAGACAGATTTATTTACTACCGTAGGAAGATCTGAGATCTTACTTTCTGCTTTAAGCCTGACTCTGAGGCAAATTAAAATCTTAACCCCACATTCTGATTACTGGCATACCTTTCAGTAATCTCAAGCATAAAAGGTTGAAAAGGATCCTTTAGTGTTTCCTCATACAGGATAGCCATCTTTTCTGTTCTTTGGGCCCTGTAAATCCCATTGTTGTCGTAAATAAGTTTTTCTACAACTTGCAGTTTCATTTTGAATAATATTACTAAAATAAATTTGTTCTTTCCCATTCACAGATCTCCAGATCTGTTTATCCTCTGTCCATCTTGGGTGTTTAATTATTGAAGTGTTTTGTCTGGCCTGGTACAAGGATAAGTTGTTTACACATTATATTATAGAAGACAGTTTCAAAATGTTTTCTAGCCTTTTCTGTGGTCAAGGCCATCCTTTGTATTGCTAACTCCTGCTGCTTTTCTGTACAAAACAAGTGTATCTCAAGGCAATAGCTGACTTGCAAAAATCCATAGCCCTGAAGCAGAAAAACTGAAGTTTCAAATTCTAACTTTTATAAGCATTTAACATCAACTGCCAGTTAGAAACTAGAGCTCAAATTGCAGTTGTCCCTCCAGACATCCACAGAGCTTCCCCAGCCTCTTCGGAATTCTTCCTCAACTTTCTTAGTCAGTAGGTAGCTGATATGGAAACCCACTGCCTGACACACTGACCACCATCCTCTGATTCTTTGTCATGCTCCCTTTTTTGTGTAGCTGTGCTTTTTGTGTCCTCTAAAATCCTCAAACGGTTAGCATTGTTTTTTTGTATTAGCACCTTTGGTTTGTGTAAGGCAAAGCAAACCCACAGGAAAAGGCTGGGAAGGGCTCTTAGTAACAGAGGCTTTACAAATGTATGGTTGTTCAGAACCAGAGTATTTAGCAAAGAGAACTTCTCATGCTGCATGAAAAAAGTTACATGCATGTGTAATGGGACTGGCCGGATGCAGTGACTAATTCTGGATTTCATTTATGGATATTTCCAAGGACTTGCTTTGATATCATGTAAATTAAGATTATGGGATTGAGCAGTGCTTGGTGACATTTGTAAAAGGCCTTAATAATTTAACAGTAAGTAAATGCAGGGCTGGAGGTGGGGCTAGATGATCTCAAGAGGTCCCTTCCAATTTGAATGGTTCTGGGATTCTAGTGGTGGTTAGATTTACAGCAATTAAAAAAAAAACCAAAACAACAAACCACCAAACAAAAACCCCAGCAATTCTGATTTCATTTGCAAGTCATTCTGAATCACAGAGAGTAATGGATTTTGTGGATGTCTGTTTACATACTGACTTTTTTATTTATTTTTTTTTTTTACTATTTTATTTACTGTTCTTGGGAATGAGTTATGAACCCTACCATACTTGGGTTTTAAGGGTATTTTTTTTTTTTTTGGCTTGGGGGTTTTTTTGTTTGGTTGTTTGGTGCTTTTTAGGTTTTTTTCTCTCTCACAGTTTCAAAAATTGTAACTCCTGTATCCAGCAAGCGGTTTTAGCTAGAGTATCAGAAAAACTTTTGTTCTGCAAACAAAATTGGTTTGTTTCTTTCTGTTAATGACAGCAAGAAAAAAAATGGACATTACTGCTAGACTCAATGGTTGAAATCTTGGAGATTTTTTTCATTTAAAAGGAGTTTTTCAATTTTTTTTTTTTCTTAACTTTTTTTCAACTAAGAACATTGAAAGCTGTTTCATCACTGCATTTTAACTTCAGCCAACAATTATGCCTTTTAGGATGTTGAATAAGTCTGATTTGGTAACCATGCTTCAACAATGTGTGGAAATTTTGCTGTCATCTTCTGGAAAAGAGTTTGATCAGACAGTAGAGAAGTTGAAGAAGTTCTTGACCCAGTTTCAGAATCTAGAAGGTGGGTGTGTACCATATTCCACTGCGGATTATATAAAAGCTGTTTTGTAATCTGACCAATGGGTTTCATTTTCCCTGTGATATCCTGTCACTGTATCAAACCATTGGATTTGCAGGATTGTTTTTTAAATACATGCACAAAATTACAAAATGTTTATATTCTTTACTGCTATGGTGTTCGTGCTTTTTATGATACGGAAGAGTGATGTAAGATAAGAAATTGGACAGATCAGCAAACATTACTCACTCAATGTCTCATACATGTGTTTTGAGCGTTTTGGCAGATGTTGCAATTGCCAAAAAACATTTAACAAATAAAAAACTATATTGAAAGATAAATAGCAGCAGACTTCCCTATGACGTGGTATTTAGTCCAAATGTATGTGCAGTTCTTCGAGCTGCACGTTCAGAGCTAGGACACCACGGGCCAGTTGTCAGGGCTCTGCTGACATGCTGTGACTTGTCAAGCCCATATATTTGGTTGTTCATGGTAGAGGACGTATTTCAAAGTTTAGCAAGGCAAATGAGCAACAGCCTTCTGTCTTTCAGAGGCATGTTAACAGAAGCTGACAATATCCTTCTGAAATAGGAGTATGACGTAATCCAGCGTTCTTCTGGAACAGGAATTCCGTTGCCTCCCCCAAAATATGGAGAAGCACTCCCCAGTGTTCTCCCCTTTTGAAGATGAATTGATTATCATCTGGTCTGTTTTATGCATATTAATTAAGCTCACTAACAGTGTGGTCACTACCTAGCTTTTAGACTAGTAGGCAATAAGCCACAAAATATTAATTAATTGATATTTAATTAATATTTATGTATTTAATATTTAATTGATTTAATATTAATTAAAGTAGTCATGCAATGCTTTAGGGTTAACTGAGCGTTGTTTAGAAGAATTGGCTCTTGCCTGTTCCATGTATTTTTTATTAGATATAGTTACAGCAGAGCTGTGGTAGAGGAGATAGGTCAGCACTTTGAAAAAGCTGTATATGTCACTGAAAGTACCAGCACTAAAGAATCCGAACTATGATGGAAAACCTAAAGGGTCTAGCAGGAGTTCTCAGAAGTCTGCCAAAAATGTTACGTACCCAAATTGCCCACAGAACCCTTAGAGTGAAAGGGTAGTCCAAAATACCATTTTTTTAAGCAACAACAAAGTCCATTGTCCTGACTGCCTAGTGAACTGAAAAACTTAAAATCATGAAGCCTGAGGAAGCAAAATATCTTTATATTCAGTCTGTTTTGAGCTGAAGGATTTGGGTGCAAAAAAAATTTGGTGTAGTAGTGGAGAGGAAGTTTTCTGTTTTGAAGTCTTCAACATGCATACAAATGTCCACAGGGCCCAGGAAATAGCAAATCATTCTATGTAGGTCACAAAAAAGCTTAAATATATCATGATTGTCACTGTTGATTGGAGCTTTACTTGTGACCTGTAGGTGGAATCTCCATCTACCATCTTCTTAAGTAAGGCAAGAAATCTAGTTAGTTTTTAGTTTGATATTGTTTATCGCTCATCCTGGCATTGATGATGCTTTGGAAGTTTTTGCTTTTTTGTTTTCACCTAAAAATTACTAATAATTGGTGCAATTGATAACAAACTATATGGCTATGAAAATGAAATTTTGTTATAAATTAAGATGAGAATAAAACTGGTCAAACTTAGCACGCTTCTGGTTTACATAGGGAGAACTCAAGTCGTACTCAATGTTTTCCTACATAGGAGAAGGGGAAAAAATACCGTGTGTGGCATTTTGAATACTCCTAAAGCATCATTAGTATCTAGTACTCATCTGTCCAATTTAAAAATGTTGAGACTATGACCTAGGATTGCACAAACAGAATTCATGTGATGTGCAAGGCTTGTGCTGGATTTTTGCTCAGGGCTGACTTGCTTCAGTTAGTTAATTACTGTTGGTTAAGCTCTGCTGCAGACTCCTTTTTTAACAAGGTGCGAGATCACAAGCTGCCTGTGTTTGGGTCTCTGTGAACAGGTAACTGAACACTTGTCAGATTGCTTGGGTTGGGGGGTTTATGTAGGTAGTCAGGAAAAGTTTACCCCACATATCAAACATCAGTTTTGTTCTAGTAGCAGAAGCTTTCCAAGAACAAGATGGGTCCGTATCATCACAAAAGGAGCTCCAGAAGAAGACAGACCTTTATCATCTTCAGAAGGTTAGGCCTGCACAGGCTTTATTGACTAGTTCCTTAACTGAATCTTTTAAGATGTAATTGTTCATGGTTAGTTCTTCACAGCTTGCTGGAGCTCTGAGTAAAGATTGTGTATAAGTGTCTCATCTTAAAAATTAATGAGTAAGTGCCAACTATGTATGTCAGGCCCTCCTGACACAGAAAATTATAGAAAATATCTATCATAAGCTAGGATTTTAAAATGCAAAGTAGATGTTTTCTTTTTATTTAACTTGTAATTTGAACATTCTGCCTAAAATGTATTTCTTTGAATTTCCCAAACTCCTACGGGTTTGAGAACTGAATACATTGGCCTAAATAAAAATAACTGCACACTTTCAAATATCATCAGTGAAGACATGCCAGCAAAAATTAATTATACATGTTAAAGATATAGATTGTGTTCTCTAGAGAATAACTACCTCCCATGTAGTTTTATGCACCACTTTTTTTTAAAGACTTTGTTGGAGTTGAAGGAATCAAGGCGGTCTAAGAAACTGACAAAGTTTGAAATGCTTCGTTTTGAAGTTGTTGACTATATAGACAGTCTTGTGAGGTGAGCTTTCCCATTTTATATTCCTGCAGTAGTTGGCACCATACGTTGCAAATGAAATTTTACTAACATGTTAACATGTTAATCTCATTGAAATTGTGTCTTGGTCCCTGCAGAACACTTTTTTTTATTCCTGTTCTTTCTTTGAGGGCTCTAAAAATAATAATAACAACTAAAAAAACCCGCCTCTTTTCTGCAGATTGGTTGAAATAATTGGTATATGAATTGACCAACTTACTTTGGCTACAGAAAAAAAAGTTGATGGTATACATAGCAGAAAAAAGTCAAGAGTTTTTACCCTAATCTTTGCTGATCTGTTCTACTTATGAAACTGTACAGATGTGAAGTGTGATATCCTGTCCATTTTGGGAACTGTTTTGGTAAGCAAGCCATAGCAGATACAGTTTTGGAGGCAGCTCCGTAGTGGAAAATGTGAAAGGCTTGTTGTGGTGGGGGAAGAGATGAAGGCACTTGTTAATTATAGAGCCTTGGGCAGGGAGGGAGGCAGAGAAGCTAACAGAAGTATGACTGTGCCAAGAAAAAAGCTTCAGATAGACAAAGATGAGCAGAGACTCATCATGAGGCCTCAAGATGGATAAGCAAAATCTATAGAGTACATGACTGGTGTTAGCATTTTAGCTGCTGCCCTTATTTTTTAATCTGTCGGTGGCCCAGCTAGAGTTCTACGCTAAATCCATTAGATCTAGAGTTGATAATAACAGACTTCTCTGCTTAAAAGTTGTGGGTTTTTTTAGTGCTGTTCATATTGTTTTTTCAGAGATTTGTCAGTACTGGTTGGGAAACATACATTCTTGTAGTCTCTGACTGCAGCAGACTTCTGTTATTTCCCTTAAGCTGAAGGTTGTGTCTCCCACACTTTCCCCATACCTCATGCTTTTTCAGAAAATACCTTGTTCCTGCAGACCACAGGACTCTGCATGAGATACTGTATTTCAACACAGCTGCTGTTCTCCGTGGGCACTTGAATGCTGCCCCGAGGACTGCACTTCATACAGCTTTAAATAACCCACACTGGTACCTGAAGGTAAGAAACACGTGAGTTGCTTGTGGTGCTGGAGTAGTTTCTGAAGGCTACATGTGAAGATGGTGTGCAAGGCTTAGTTTTGCTGTTTCATGAAGCTTGGCACACATTCAGCTGTTTTGCAGAGAGCTAGCAAGTATTGATAAGCAACTGGGGACTTTGTTCAAAGAGTTAGGGAATCTGTCTGGCTGAAATAGAAAAGGTAATTCTGGAAAGAGTTCTATACAAAGAATCCATTTTCCAGTGTGTGGTCTAGTCAGAATACTTTTCTTTCTCCTGTAGGTGTAGCAGAAAAGTAATTTTGTCCTCCACTACAAATGGGATGACTATCCATGGGGAAAAATACAATGTCTATTACTCTTTCCAAAGACTTTCTTTATAGGGCTGGTGCTTAGTTCTCACTGTGTAGATTAGCTGTAAGATGAAGGCTGTGCAGGTGGAGTGGTAACATGAAAATAGCTGCAATACAGCTTATTGTTTTGTATTGATATCCTTTGTTTTCTGAGTCCAGGCAAAGGATTGTCCTTGATTTTATCAGATGACCCTGCCCTTTTCTTGAGGAGAAAAGCAGCCCGTTTTCCACTTCTTTCATAAGCCAAACTCACAGGATGACCAAAAGAAAGAAATAGAGCAGGATTTGGAAAAGGAGTGAACATATATTTCTTTTTGTCCTTGATTATAGATGCTACTTGGAAGTTGTCCTTATGTCCTAACGTTTTTCTTAAAAACACTATTATAGTTTTGAAAAAAAAACTTTGGTTGTAGCTGTATCTGAGTAATTATATGTTACTTGAGTCAAAGCCAACACTTATCAGGAATCCTACTTGATAAAGATCAGTCTTTGAAATCTACTACCTGATTTGTATTGGGTTTGTTGGCACTGTGCCACGATTTGAATGAGGGTTGTCGGTTTTACTGTGTGCAGGAGTTATTTCTAAAACCACTTACAGAGCTTATTTGTGAAAACCGTAGTTAGCAAGTGAGCTACCACTAAAGAAACCTAATGTGGACCTCAGTAATTTATATTTTTAGAAAACCGGTAAAAATATAGATTAAGACAGCTAGTAAAATCTAACTGCTATGTTTAATAAGTATCCTCTTTGATAAGTTGACAGGATTTAAATCCCTCTGTCATCCTGTACTTTGTTCTTTGACATGCTTTAACATATTTAAAATGTTTTCGGAGAAGATTGTGAAGGTTTAGTGTAGTTTCTACCAGCAGCAGTATGGGCTGAGTGCCTTGCCTAGCGTTTTAATCCATGTGAGTCACATAAATATTTTTTCTTAATTGTATCTATGACTTCTGCATGGCTTGTGTGCTTCTGTGCCATGACCAGAGCGAAGTTCTCTAGAGCTGTCCTTTCCAGAAGGCTGGGACAGAGAAGGGCCTCACTGGACTACCAGTGAATGATTAATATATGATGCATTGCTTACAGGAATCCAGTCCAGTTATTTATTTAGCAAAATAGCTTACAGGAATCCAATCCAGTTATTTATTTAGCAAAATATTTATCATGGGGAACAAAAAAAAAAACCAAAAACAAAAATCCTGAAACAGGGTATTTCTGTTTTCACTGATCCCTTGAAAATTCAGTAAGTTTTAACTTGGGATACCAGCTCCCTTATCAGGGAAAAAGGATTTGGTCCTTGGGATAACAACACTGATTCCCGAGCAAGGTAGGAGTTGGTCCTCTCTCCAGCTTCTAGGGACAGGGTCAGGCAAGAACACTCATCAGCAGTGTTCTGGATTGCTCCCACTCCCACTCCCTTCTTTCAGAAGCAGCGCCTCTGTGCTGTACAGATAGTTTCACAACTGGCTGCTTATTCTAGGGCAGCTTCCTGCGTGTCAGTCTAGTTATTTCCTCTGGAGGACATCGCGTGTGCTGCTGCCTCAGGAAGCTGAGGTTTCCCTGACGGCAGCTGCGGCTCACTCCCGCTGTGCTGCAAAGACTTGGCCTAGTTATCACAGGCAAGGCTGGGATCTGGCAGGTGCTGGGAGAGACCCTGCAGTGCCCATCAGTAATATCTTTTCTGGATCATTTTTAGCACTTGTGTGTGGTCCAGCTAGGACTAATTTCTACAGATAAACCTGCTCAGGAGAGTGCAGTTGCTCTGCAAGTTGCATACTATTTTGGTTGTGATAACTCTCCTGACCTTAAGACTAGAAAATCAATGCAAAATGTTCAGCAATGCCAGGTTGGCACATGGCTGAGTAGTACGAAGCCATAGAGCCAGGTGCAGTAGGAGAGGAGAAAAGAGAAGGGTGTAGGGTTACCCTTCTGGGCAGTGATGAACCACTAGATCTAGATCAGTCAGAAGGTATAACCTCATGTGTGCTGGTTAGTAACACAGGAGTATTTGAAACTCTACTGGCACGTTCCTGAATTACAGTCTGGTAAACTAATGGCTGCACTGTCACATTTTGAGGATTTAGCCATGTTTCTCTGAATTTTTCTGGAAATGATCGGGACTGAACTGACATTCATTAACCTAATGTCTGGAACTTTTGTGTTCCTTGTACAGTAAATAAATTTGAAAATTGCTAAGTGTTCTGGAAAGTGTGAAATGTCTCATAGGTGCTAGTGTCCAAATTGGATCTAAGTCTCACAAATTTCAGCAATTGAGATCTGTGAAAAGTAAGCTAGAGATTCTTGAGCAAAGTTGTATTCTTTGCCCAGCCTTCTTTCCTATCTTGGAAAGGATTTACTTATAAAAGTATCATTGCTACAGGTTTATAACTTTCCAAAAGTAGCTTAGATATTTTACTAGCATCTAAAAGCATTTTAGAAAAAAAATTCTGTGAATTTCTGTGTCTGTGGTTGTTTTCATGTTAGAAGGGCTGACTTCTTAGAGTGCATGAAACTGAAATGAAATTCTGTAAATTTCTGCAGCTGTACCAAGGACTTCTGCCTCTGGCTCAAGTGGCTTTTTCACTTCTCAAGTAAATGGTTCAGTGCTGATGACCTGTATCTGAGTGGCTGGAAAGCTGCTCGGCAGAAAAGGATGTGGGGGTGCTGGTCAACAGCAGCTGAACATGAGCCAGCAGTGTGCCCAGGAAGGCCAGTGGCATCCTGGCCTGTATCAGGAACAGTGTGGCCAGCAGATCCAGGGAAGGGATTGTCTGCCTGTACTCAGCACTGGTGAGGCCACACCTGGAGTACTGTGTCCAGTTCTGGGCCCCTCAGTTCAGGAAAGATATTGAGGTGCTGGAGCAGGGCCAGAGAAGGACAACAAAGGTGGTGAAGGCTCTAGGGAGTGAGGCCTATGAGGAGAGGCTGAGGGAGCTGGGGTTGTTTAGCCTGGAGAAAAGGAGGTTCAGGGGAGACCTCATCACTCTCTACAACTACCTGAAAGGAGGTTGTAGCCAGGGAGGGGTCAGTCTCTTCTCCCACGCAGCTAGTGATAGGAGGAGAGGAAATGGCCTCAAGTTGCACTAGGGGAGGTTTAGATTGGATATTTAGAAAATTGTCTTCCTGGGAAGGGTTGTCAAGCCCTGGAATATGTTGCGCAGGGAAGTTTTAGAGTCACCATCCCTGGAGAGAGATAAAAGTCAGGTAGATGTGGCACTTAAGGACATGGTGTAGAAGTGGCCGTGGTAGTTGCTTGGTTAAAACAGTTGGACTTGATGATCTGAGATGGCTTTTCCAACCTTAATGATTCTATGAATTTCCTGAAATATAGAATACTTCATGAGAAATCAGACTTTTGCCTTTGTAGGTGCTGAGTTTTAAGCCAGAGATGAATAATGGTTACATTTCAAACATAAAACTGAGAAGAGAGAAACAATTATGGTGTTAAATACATTTGACAGATTTATACTAAGTCTTCCACTTCCTTTTGAGGGTGTAGGGGGAAGGGATACTTTTCTATTTTCTACATAGGCAAATCATGACTAGTTTCTTTTCCTGAGTCCATAAAACAGAATATTTCTATCATATGAAAGTAGCACTAGCAAAAGAATTTGGTAAAAGCCTAGTCAGATAACCACTCATTATAGTAGGGATGGTATAAGTGTACAAATTCGTAGAAGGAACACCAGGAGTGAAGTAGCTGGGTGGCTTTTTGTTTGCTTTTTTTTTTTATGGTGTGTTTTCTTATTTTCCTGTTTGTTTGGGGGGTTTTTTTTCTTCTTTGTACCACCCATTTGCCATTAAACACACAATCAGTCACATTTGGTTAGAATACCTGCCCTCTGAATTTCCTGAAATAGTTATAACTAGCCCTTAAAATTGTTCATAATTAAAAACTGATCAAAGTTATTGCCTTCATTTTTTTTTTCATCAGAATCAAGCTTTGAAGTGTGATGGAGGAAGCATTTCTAATAAAGCCCCTGACATATGCATAGTGTATAAGCTTCATTTGGAGTGTGGCAGATTAATCAATCTCGTTGATTGGTTAGAGGTATGTGATGATGCAAACAGTACCTTTACCTGCTTTCAGTATTCTGATTTATCTTTTTCTGCATTTCTGCTTTTTAGTTCCCCTTTTGACAGCTTAGATCATTGCATACCTTGGTCCACAAGAACACACAGTAATTCCAATCAGTCTTCCTCTATCGTGAATCATTTATTTCCAGCACTGTTACCCTGTGATGAAAATGTTTTCCTTCTGCTTCTATTTTATGCTTGGCACAGGTCACACTTTTGTGCTTCACAAAATTGCTTTTCTTTTCTCTATAAGTATTCTGTGACACTTTTCTGGAAACAGGCAAGTCGGGCTCTTGGATAAAATGCTTGTGCCAGGGAAGAGCAAAGGTCCTTCAAGCTTGATATCCTGTCTCATACTCTGACCAAGAGCAGGGAGAATATAACAAGAGCATAGATTAATATGATAAAGTCTCCCTACCTAACAATCACGTTTTAGTTCTAAAGTTTCCTAAACTTGAATTGTTCTTCTGTATTTTCTAAGCCTACCTGGATTGACATTACCAATACAATTTTTAAGCAACCACAGCAGCTCCCTGGCAAGAAACTGTGCAGCTTAACTACCTGCAGTTTAGAAGATACTCCTTTTGCTTGTTCTGTGTTTTGTTTGCTCCTGCCTTGTTTGTGTACTCTGTTTTCCTACTCAGACTCCTGCTGTCCCTCAGTTTTACAGATTTCTTCACAGCCAGCTTTACCTTTCTCATTTCCTCAGAATGTTTAAGCAGCCTCGCTTTGAAAATATTTTTCAGTTCTGTGGTTTCTTTGAGAATGGGTCAGTACCCAGAATTGTTTTGAGATTTAAAATTGGAGGCACATGAGTTCACTGAGTGATGTCTTGCATTGCTCTTTTGATTGCTGCTGAACTGACACTCTCATAGAGCTATCATTCCAAGATCTCAATCCTCCTGAGTAATAGCTTATCAGCTCAGAGCTCACTATTTTATATGCAGCTCTGCCTGTGAACTGTATTAAATCTGTGCTGCTTTTCTCTTTCTAGGCTTTCTCAACTGTGGTGATGGCAGGTGAGGAACCAAATGCAGATAGAGCTTCCTCAGATCAGATGGATGATATTATCCAGTATCCTTTCTCATTTCTCTCAACCTTGACATTTAAATGCTTAAGGATTTATGAACCGATGTTTTTAAAATACAGGTTCATGTACACTGATAATTAATTTCAGAAAAAATACTACTTTAAACAGCCTTAATGGACTGAAAATGTCTGCTGAAACAGTTGGGATAGGAGTGGTGAGGCAGGAGAGCGGCTTTCGTCCTTAGGAATTGTTTGGGTCTGAAACAGAACCGAAAGTCCATAAAACAAGTTGAAACTGTTTGGTTAAATCATCTGAGAGTTTGTATAGCTGCTGTATAGGGGTAAGGCATTACTGGGGAACAGATGGTAGGAGGGCTGTGACCTAGAGAGCATATGTAGAAATAGAAACAGTAGTTCATTATGAGGAAGATGAAAGCAGAGGAGTTGCTTACAAATGTGGTGTCTCTGTAGAAGCCATGAGTTCTAGTACCTTAGTAAGAAGCATAATGAAGGTTTTGTGGACACTAATCACCTCTGATCCTGAACTGAAGAATGAAAAATATTTAATGGATGAGCATTAGAACCAAAACCCAGGGCTACAGCAGTAGTGCTGCCAGAGAGTAGAGACGAACAGTTGTACAAAGGGAGGCTTAGAGGAAGGGTATTTATGTGCTCTAATACTATACTTGTTTTTTCTTTAGTATAAGGCCTTTTGTTTTTTACAAGCTCCACTGGTAATTAACACAGTAAACTAAATTCTCTATCTCAGGAATAAAAGCTGTGTGTCAGGAATGCAGCAAGAAAGCTATAGTGAATAGAAAGTAAGGAGAAGGTGGTGCTGTTTTATGAAATCTCAAAAAAAATCTCTGTAATTATCTATCTTTCCTTTTTTTTTGTCAAGAGGCATGAAAGTATAAATTCTTCTGAGACACCGCAAAATTAGTATCTTTGTAGGCTTTAAGCTTCTCTTAGCAGTGGGGAAAGGAACTCTTCCTGTGTCACCACACTGTAAGCAAGTAGCAGAAGTACTGATTAGGTTGAAGATTTGTGCTTCTGTAGGCAAATCATGCTCTGCCCTTATTTCCGACAATGTTATTGTGCAACACGTTGTGTAATCTGTGCCTGCCGTGACTTAGAAATCTTCCCCTCCTGGAGAGAACTCCATCAAGTGTGTCATAAAAAGTGTGCTTGGTTTCCTTGACTGAAATGTGCAGTGCTCGCTTTATTCGAGCTGTTTCTGAGCTGGAACTCTTGGGCTTCATAAAGCCCAGCAAGCAGAAAACTGACCATGTGGCAAGGCTGACATGGGGAGGCTGTTAACATGCCACCAAGATGCTGATAAACCTGTTCTTTCCGACACTGCAATGGCTGTGTTCTCACTGAAGCAGTCCTCGCTAACTTTGCTACTGAGTCAAAATCAACAGTGGCTGAATGTTGTGAGATACATTCCCAGTGCCTGGGCAGGCTTGAATAGCAATGTTGTTTTTTAATGCTCATCCTCCCTGTGCAGTATACTGGACTATTAATGCCCATGTTCCAAATACTGTATTGTTGTGCCAGTTTCAATCTTCTTTGATGTGTGGTATTTAACAGTACACTGAGATAACTCAGGCTAGCAAGCCAAACGGACAACACTGGCTGTGTAAGCTACAGAAGTGATGAAGCAGTATTATTAACATGCTTATAAGCTGATAGGATTTGAGTCATTATTATAAAATGCCTTCCAAATCCTTGAACTAGATTTAAAAATAAATAAAACAAGTATGGTAAAAAAGACAATGAACTTCCATGTTCAGTCTCTGTTCTGTGTTCTTCAAAACTGGTCCTAACTCCCTAAAAAGTGCTTCTTGAGGAAGAGAAGGGGACAGAATAGTTATGAAGATACAAATTTCTACTCTTTGAGAAGAGCAAAAGTCAACTGTTTAAATCATCCCCTTTTTCGAGTGAAGTTGATTAGTACTAGCTGGCTTTTGCTGTCAGGGAAACTTGTGTCAGGATAGACTAAATGATGCACATTAGAGGAAGGTAGTAAAATCCACACCTAAAGCACACATTGTAAACCTCCCTCTTTGCCAAGGATTTGCACTGTAGGCAGGTAGAGGAAACAACTGTGTGAAAGTAACTATAGACTGAGCATGTAAAAGAACTGCTCACATGAGAGATCTTCAAAGAACCTTCTCAGCCCAACCTTTTTTCTTGACTTGGTTTGGGGAGCAAATGTTTTTATGCTGATGTCAGGGTCCTGTGTTTTTCAACCATGGGAAAAGCATTAGAAACCAAAGGGGAAAAGCTGTGTTGCCCTCCAGAGCAGCGTGTCTGCCATGCCCTGATAAACCCTCTGGAGGGCTGTGACAGATGCATTCCAGTAGTTTGTATGGGCAGGGACTTCAGCTCAGCCTTAGCACCTCAGACTGCCTCACTTAGAGTTGTTCAGTTTGTCCCTCCCAGACTTCAAAGCTGAGTAGTAATTAGTTTATTGTGAAAGACTGTATGTACCTCCAAAGTACTTCCAGACATCCTCAGCTGACAGAGAGGATTACAGGGTTCGCTCTCCTTCTGAGACAGTGAAGTGCTGCTCTTCAAGCACATGTTCAGCCACCACTAAACTCCAGATGCTCCCACTTAGTTGCACTGGCACTTCAGCCTACTCAAAACAACTGAAAAGGATAGCCTGGAGCTCTGAGGACTGAATCACTTCCATAAACCAGATCTCACTAGGAGGGGGGGGAAATGTCCTATTACGAGAACAAGTAACTTAACCAGGCTGTTTCCCCAGGAATCTATATAAGATACGTCAGGCTTGTTTTAATACCTTCAGAGAGGACAGGAGTATTTTCCAGTCACTCTAATTGCAGGCACAGCAACATGTCCTGCTGTGCTTTTAAGGGAGGGCCTGGTTCTAAATGTTGCCAGTTAGTTAGGAGGAGGAGGCGGTGGTTTATCAGCCTTTATACTGCCTGAACATACACCCTGGGAAGCAACGATGATAACTCAAAGAGTGTTGAGTTTTTAGCAACTCAGTGGAGCACTTTTAAAAGTTCCACCAAGACAGAGGGGTAAAGAATTCCACTGTTCTTCCCTGCAGAGAACCAAGCTCAGGGACCTGTCTCGAAGCAGTCTTTGTGCATGAGGCTCTCCAGCAGCAGAGGAAAGCGAGCTGTTTCAGCAGAGGGGAATGCTGAACAGCCCCTGTCCCGAACCTCACCCATTTATCTTGTAAAGGCACTTGACAAATGAAAGAGAGCAGCACCAAATGTCTCTCTGATGTGCAAGAGGGCAAGGAGTCACAAGCTCTGCTGCTGAATAGCTGTCCCCTGCCACCTCCCCTCTGCTACCTCACACCAGCTAACTTTCACACCCCTGGAGGGTAAAACATTCAGAAATAAAGAGAAGCCAGCCTCAACAGTGTGTGGCCTTTAATCCCCAAATGTGCAGGCAACATCACATTAAAACAGTAAAATTAATAGTTAATGGCTGTTTCTTTCCTTTAACTAATCACATAGATTTTTAAGGTTAAAGTCACATTTGCTGTGCTACATATGGTTTCTCAGGATCTTTAATTCCATACTTGGCACTTAAGACTGCAAGATGTATAAAGACGTATATTCAATAAAACTATGTAAGAAGTACTGAGTAATTTCATTTTCTTCAGCAAGAAGGGTAGGAAGATTGAACAGTTGAAAACACAAACTAAAGAAAACTGGTCATCAATTTAATTTAGTTTGCCTCTCTTTCTTCAGATGCAGCACTTAGTAGTCAAGAGTCCTACCTGCCAGGAAAGACCTTAACATCACTGAATCTGAAACCAACATCAGTAACAGCTTAGACACCCTCATGTATCTTTGCTGAAATACAGACACAGGAGATTTCAAGTGCATAATTAAAGGTTAGTTTCTACAACTGTCTGCATAGTGAGAACATGCTCTGCAGATACTCAAGGAAACCTCCACTGGCTGCAATGTTCACTGAAAACAAAGAGGACAAAAAAATGAAGTGCCAATATCTGTAGTAGCTCTGAAACTGTAACACCATGAAGGTTCTGAACTGTTAACTGTATCATATTCTTAGGTAGCCACATCTTCCAACAAAACCACTGCCAAAAATCAGACCTGAATGCAAATTAACACTTAAGTTTTCAAACTCTTTTTCTCTACTGTTACAGATGCTGTTCTTTGACACCTCTTTACACTACTGCACTACTGGTTTCAAACATAAACTTCACAGTTTTTCCTTGCCTACAACAGCAATAAATTACAAGAATATGCCAGGTGCCTGTAAAAAACATTCATTCTCACATTTTTCACCACTGAGAATGACTTACAATACAAAGGTCATGAGCATAAACTCTTAATACTTCACCAGCCTCAGCTTTTAACTCCCCACTGTGGAATAAGAGAGCTTAAATCCCTCCCAATTCCCAACTCAGGAATGGGCAGTGTTTTCACAAAACAGTTTCTTAACAGAACCTGCTACTGGGTTGTGCTGTTCAAGAGTACCTACACAAATCTCAAACATCAGCACACAAGATTGCTGGAAACTCCTTCCTTTGCAACCCTGAAAAATGCTGAACCATCTTACAGTTACATGCTTTCACATCTAGACACAAAAATCAACACACAGGATGTACATGCTGCTTTTTAAGTGCACAATAACTGAGATCTGCTCAAAAAGGAATTTACATATCACTACCCCAAAAGCAGACTAACCAAGATCTTTGGTTTCACTCTGTTAAGTTTCAATTAACTGTCCTTAGCTTGCCTGGCTTTTGGATAGACTACAGTTACATAGAAATTGCAAAAATATTCTAAATGTGGCCACCATGAAGGGTAGTGCCTAGAACTGAGTAGTTATTGAATTGTACCCATTTCTACTTGAATTAAAAGCCTTTGAAAAGGCTCTCCAAAGTAGGTTTATTTTCAAGCAACAGCCTGCTCCTCATAGCACCCCAATTTTCCTAATTTTTTCAAGAGTCATCAAGCTGCCAACCAGTTTCCTACTGAAGAATATGTCACTTGTTAGAACAAGCCTTTCATGTGTAATTCATCAAATCAGACACTGGCACCAAGATTAGGAAAAGGAGCCAGTTTGAAGTCCAAGACAGAACAAGCAGCAGGTTAAAAAATAAAAGTTTTTGAAGAATGCAACCTCGTTTTCAAAACAGGCACAAATTAGGCATACCATAGCTGTGATGCCTAAGCACCCACGGTGGCATGGTGTTTAATGTGCCAGAAGACTGCTTATTATGCATCAACTTGGAATAGCACAGGAATAGCTGGGTGCTAACACAGGAGATAGAGGAGATGACTGGAATTTGCATGGTGGACCACCCTGAAGCAGTGGTTTTCCTGCTCTGGGCAACTTAACAATAAAAGGAGGTCAAAAAGTGAGGAGTAGGAAAGAGGAGGGAGACTGAAGACTTCAAGGCAGACAACAGAAATTACAGCCCTTGATAGTTTGTTCTTATCTTCAGTGACAGAAGACCAGAGAGGAGAGTGTAGCGGAGATTTCACACTTCTGACATTGTGGAAAAAAAAGCAGAAGTAACTCAAATACTTAAGTAAAAGGTTTCAGGAAAAGAGCCAAAAATACTTTGATACTGTGGCAATATGCCCAATTTTGAACCTGTAATCTCACTAAGTGAAAAAGTTCACTAAGAACTAGAGCTCATCACATGGCTTCTCTGATACCATAAACATCAGCATGAATCAATTACTGAGTCTTTCTACCAGCTGAAGTTGCAATTACGTTTCAACTAAAACTCCTCTGTTCATTTGAAATGGGACAGAGATCTATCCCAGAGCAGACTTCCACTTAACAAGAAGCTGACAGAAAGTTAGAGAAGACAGCAGTTTATAAATCAAAGTATTATTCTGAAACTGCTTTAAAGTCCCCAAAGCAGGTAACTCAAGTGCTTTGGCAGCAATACATCTACCCCACAGCACACAGATCCAGACTCGCCATGTAGGAACTTCGCAATTCACACTGAGACTCAGCACTGCCCAGACAGCAGCAGCCAGCACCAACAGAGCAGTCTGCAAACAGCTGAATGTGTCCAACAACAAACTCCTCAGCCCGGAATAGAGATTACACACCTTTAGCTCTTGCAATACCTACACAGCTCCAGCTTGCAGTGCATGCGCCCACTCTATCTTATGAAGAGATTTCCTTTGATGTGTCACTTAAATCTGAAGGAAGGCAAATGCAGCTGTTTGAGTCAGCTGCAGCAAGTTACATCAACAGTTTCTTGTCAGTTCTGTACCAAACATGCTTCCACAAGAAGAAACAATACAGCCAATGAAAGGAAGATTTCTTTGCCTCTGAAGAATGACCTGAGATTTTCATCCACCTCCTTCTCCTGATCTAAAATTGACCCACCCCACTATTGCTAGTAAACAAAGTTTTCATTTAAACACTCAGATTTAAGTTTATTCACACACAGCAAAAGTTCCACCTGCATATTAAAAAAAACAGATTAGAAGTAAATGTTTTATTCTTCCAACTAAATTCCAGTACTACAAGGGCAGTAAAACAATGATACACTGAAAAATTGCAGCAATAAACATTTGTTAAAGACTGATAGAATAAATAAAAACTACAAAAATGAGAAATCATATAAACCCATTCTTAACCCCCAAAAAAGTCATGGAATACAGAAATGCCCTCCTTCACTATTTCACAGGCAGTACTGTGGGCTATTTGCTTAAAATTGTCCTGGGATTACATTCTAACTTAACTGTGATTACAGCTTTGTTGTAGTGCACAGTTATGAAAACCACACTAACTTCAGTCAGAAGTGTCATTCTACATTTTTATTTACACAACCAGTGAAGGGCAACTTCTAGAACACCAGCTTTAATCCTTTACTTTTTCAAACTTATTAACATAAGAAGCCAAATCGTAATGATACAGCAAATGAGGCCACTGGTATTATTACAGGTAGCAAAGGTCCACATCCAGGTGGTACTGACATCAGGGAGCACTCCAAAACCAGTTGCTGCATAAGAGTGGTTGCCACTGACAAAAGCTTGAAATAACCTGTGTTCACAGGGGGAAAAAATATGGCATTGCTGCAAGTCTTTACTGGGACAGCTTGCAACAATAAAACAGGGTGTATAGGGCAGCCCACATATGCAGAAAGTGTGATTCATGAAACATCTGGAAAGAGAAAAAAGAAGAGTTAATGACAGAGATAACAAATGCCAGCTTTATAACAAACCTGCTATGGCAGTATCAAAACCCAGCAAGCTACAGGAGACAATTCTACATGTTTTAAATACAAGCTACATTTTCTCTCACACCTCCCTTTCAACCTCAGTCTTCCATATTATCCATTTCAAGTATTTTACCTTAGGGCCTAGCTGAAGCTTAACAACAAACAACAGCCATTTAAATTATTGAACATCTGGTAATTCAGTGCTGCTACAGGGACCAGAAGAAATAGATACTCACAACTGGCAGGCTGTTCTCCATATCGTCGCATGATCTGGTCATGCGTGAACTTCACAAATGCGTCATATTGTTCTGCAAGGATGAAGCATTAGAAGTGTATTAAGTTTAACTCACCTGAAAAATACTCAGGGCTAATTTTTATACACAGAAATCATACAGTTATACACACACCCACTACTAGTAAGTGACATTATGCAGTTCATCGCTGTCATTTCCTCTTTATCCCCCAGAACAACAATGCAGCACGTCCCCTTAATTAAAAGGCTTCCCTTTACAAACTTCTGTAATGAAAAGGACAGCGATATGCTCGAAGAGAATTATGCTGCACATAAACAAAGACTTCAATATACCTAACTCCTGCTAAGTGTCACACACTGTATTTTGAACTAATGGAGTCTGCCCATTTCACAGATCCATAATGGGGGCAGAGTAGTTACGGTGAACATGGCATTAAGGTCAGTGTTAGGGTTGGAAACAATTTCTCTGCTCCTATCACTACCAGATGTAAGAAAATTAATTCAATTAAATGGAAACACAGAAGTGCAGAAAAGGGATTTGCTACAGAGTTTAAAATTCTTTTTTGGTGACCACCAAAAAAAGCAAAAGCAAACAAGAAACTAAAAGGATGAAATGCTAAGTGACTAACACCAAGTAACTGCAATCACAAAAGCAGCTACTATAAGAGACTGTGAACCACATGAAAACAGCTACTGTGCCATCTGAAATGAAATTTAGATATGAAATGTACTAATTTGGCTTTGAACTAAACACTGTTATTTCCCAGAACGGTTATTCTTTTTATACACACACACACACAAATACATTTGCAGTATTTTATTCAGTTTTAATATTGCACTCATCAGCAGGATATCACCTTTCAAAATTAGGAAATTGAACAAGGAGAGTAATATCTACCAGATGCCGCTCCTCTCCATTCCCCTTCCTCCCTTGTGGAAAAATACATGTGCAGCAATGTGGGGTGTTCTGAGAAAAGGGCAAGGTCAAAGAAGGCAATCTTCAACCCAAAATGCAGTTAGATTTGTAGTGGTTCCTAGTCCCACAGGTTTGCCCAATTAAAGTTCCCATCCTCTTGCAGGGATGAGCTTCACCTTTGAAGTAAACAGGGTATCAGTAATCAGCAAGTAGTGCAGCAGCAGCCCAAAGTTTGGACCAGACCCAAAGATCTAAGGACATTCATCCCTGACCAAGGGGACCCAGAGTCACAGCAGCCAGTTTCCCTCTGCCCACAAAGCAGGACCTGTTTCACTGCAGTTCTGACCAACGGCTTTTCAGCAGCCATTCAAGGACTGTAGCCAAACAACAAAGTAACACAAAGAGCAGACTGAAGGATCTGTTGCCCAGAAACCATTTCAAAAAATAACAGCAGCTAGAACTTCTCCTAAAAGTATGTGTTAAAGGCCAAAAATGAGATTGCAAACTTCCTTCTTAAACACTGCATGTCAACATACACAGCTGCTTTGTAACATCATCTTTGTTTGAACTAGGCTTTGCAAATTTTAAAAACTCAGTTACTAAAAAGCCCCTTCCTTGTGGCATTCAGATTCAGAAGTTAAGCAATCCAAAGGTAACAGCAACCTACAGTGAACAATTTGAAAATTTAAGTGAACACTGGTAAAGATACTTACATCACTGTCATCCTGTATCATATACATCCTATTTTAAGTCAAAAGGTGACTAAATGACATGTATACAAATATGATTACTATAGTCTTTGCCTCGACCTTTAATATGAAAGGCTATTTTTCACAGATTCTAGAAAACCTTTCTAGTCAGCCTTTCACTTAGCCCCTTGCAAACCCAAGTTCATGCTAACACAGCAGTTTCAGGTAACAGGCAGGAAGGGAAATCAGGGCATTACACTGATCCGAGTTTTCCATTTACCAAATGCTCATTCTGCATAAAAAAGCAACTCTGCTTACAAAGAACATGGGAAAAGAAAAGAATAGGCAGTACCTGGCTAATTACCTACAAGACAACTGCGATTCAGAAAGGAATAAGGAAAGTATCTGAACATACATATTCAGTTAAGTCACTTGAAAGAAGCTATTCAACTGAGATTTATTATGGAATTTCCAGTTAATTTCCATTGACTTCACTAAGAATGAGAATTTCCTTACTGCACAAAGTTTAGAAAAGCAGATAACCATTCTGTCAGCAGACAAATACAACTGACCTTCTATGTAAAGAATTTCTAAATTCTTTTGGCAGTCTCTCTTTCTAAATTCCCATATAAAGCTGAAAATGTATTATTGGCCTTGTATATGAGATGCAGTAACATGATCTTCCTAACTGCTCTTGGTAAGCACCATTGTAAGAACAAGTAAACCCAACTCACCTCACTAAACCACAACTCCCCAGATGGAATTCAATCCCCTCCCTTCCCAAAACCAAAACCAACAATGCTCCCTTTGGGACTGAAAGATGGAGCACATATAAGGAACTTGACAGAGGGATTTCCTGCTTATAAAGAACTACAAGTTTGTACTCTGAAGGCGTCTGGAACAAATGTAAATCTATCTGGCCTTCAAATGGTTATGATCGCTGCTAAATGAAATACATTTAAGAGAACACAAGAACTAACCAAATTCCTAACAAATACAAATTAGGAGAAAAAAGTTCTGCAGTCCTAATTCATCAGTTTGAAGCAGGTTAAAAAGAAAAACACAGAAATGGAACATTAGGCCCAAAGCAACAGAAGTATTCAGGACTCTAGTTAGAGTTGTAAGTAGAAGTAGATTTAAAAAGGACTTAGAACTATAGGAATTTCTTACACAGAAATGGCAGATCAGCAAGAACAGAACATAAACTGAATCTCAGTGCAGAGAGAATACTATCACAGACAACCCACAAGCCTGACACAGGTCTGGTGACCTTCTGCATGGGCATGCCTGTAGAAGGTTATATTCACACTTCTTCAGAGATCAGCAAACTTTAATTCTGATGTGTTTTCAGGTGGGAAGCAGAACAGCCGCAGGTATTCAAACCCAAGTGTGCTGCTGAACAGTGCACTCAGATGCTCATTATAATCACACTAAATATTAAATTAGACACTAGATCATATGATGAAGGCACCTACTCTGAATGCACCAGAATTTAGGTGCTCAAATGCCAGCAAGAGGCTTAGAAGTAGAGGACTTCAAAAACTGAAGAAAGGTCATATTTACAATGCTGACATTAACATGATCCTGATAAGCTGGCATCAGGTGCCAAAAATTTCAGCTGAATAGTGTGAAATACAACAATTCAACACGGTGCATCAGAAATGCAGTTAAACTGACTCTCAGACAGGTATCAAACACTGCTGGCAGCAGTGTAATGTTAATACCAGGAAGAGAAAGGGAAATTTTAGGTACTGTCATCTTGCCAAATTCCAGAAAAAAGAAGTCAGTTCCCAAGCAGGGGAAAAAAAAACCCAAAACACAAGAAGTTCTTCACAAAGAGCTCTCAGGGCAGTAGAATACAAAGTCTTTCTGGGGAAAAAAAATGAGGAGGAAATGATCAATTCAGACATGATAACAAGAGAAAGTTCTAACTGAAATAAAACCACTGTTTTCACTGATTAGTAATACCAAGGAGTCATAGTTTCTATCCAAAGCAGCACAGAAGAAAAAAAGGGAGTAAACACCGTTTTTTCTGTTCTGCATGTAACCCCATTCCTTAATAAGATAGGTCGGAGGAAAAAAAAAACATTGTATCACAAAAATAAGTTTTAAGCTTTCAAACTCACTCTACCACATTATTCTGAACTGTAAGATACCTGCAAGTTTTGTGGTCAAAATTTCTTCATACTCTTCACGGATTTTCTCTTCACGTTCTTTCAGCAAACGTTCACAGATCATTCCAACTTGTCTGAGAGTAAACAGGGGCTGTTCTTTTTTCAATGGTGATGATGCTGCAGATGAAGTACCTAAGATTAAGTATTTGGGCATAACAATTTACAAGTAGATCAGAAACATTTTTATAATCAGTTTTCTTCACATCTTTTACATTAAAGGAACTTAACGAAATATTTGGAGAAATCTTTCTCTGCTACTTGAACCTCCTAATTACCATTAAAGTAGAACTGGACGCTCAAAAGGAACACCTCTGCAATGGACAACAAGCACAATTATCAAAACACCAAGAGTGTTACACAAACACTATGAACACCATTTATATGGCAGTTGCCATGTACAAATTTAAGCTTCTATTTTATATAAAAATTACAGTACAGTATCACACTACAGTATATTACTGTAACAACAGCTGCTTTGCAAAAACCTATTATAATATCAGGGACAGAGTATGCAGGACAGTCTCTTGAAAACAAACGCCAGCTTTACAGCCTACCAATTCTTAAAATGAGAAGCTACCATCTTCCAGATCAATGTCAATTGACAAAAAAAGGCAGCAGTAACTGGTGAGAATGTGCCATAAACCACCAGGTAACTAGAAAAAATTATTTATACAGAGTCTAAAAACACAGTTACATGGAATTATCTAGGTACCTGGCAAAGCTGGTCCAGTAAGGAGAAATGCATGTGGCTGTGCATCAGTAGAACAACAAGGATCTGTCTGCTGGAAGCTATTTTCTAAATGTCTTCTCTTCTGCATGCGTTTGTACTCCTGTTTTATGTTGTACAGAATTTGTTCTGAAAAAGAAGAAAAAAAAAAGCCTAAAATAATTACATGTCACCATCTTGCTTGATTTTCACTCAAACACCAAAATGCTGTAAGCAAAAAACAGATGACAAAAGACAGACTCTTACAACATGGTCTGCAAAACCCAATGGGTTTTTTTCAAGCCATATGCAATTAAACTACTTAAAAGAAATGTTAACCCAGACCTTTTTCACCAGGAGAATACTAGCAAAAACACTGTTAGTTAAGGTCAAGTACTGGTGCCAGAGTACTGCTAACAAAAATGAACAGCACCCTAGAATTCAGGAGCTATCAACTATACAATACACAGGGATAAGAATTAGGCTATAAAACTTATACTGGTATTAATCATCTTCCCTTCATACATTTAATTTGCAACTATGTTTCTCCCCCAAACAGCGTTTATCACTCATACAATTAACAGTAACAAGAGACTAGAATAAAACATGCACATGAAATACCATTCCACTCTGTAGGTTTAGTGGCCTACAGGCAGCACAGTGAAGAAGAAAACATAATTTAGACTACATGCAAAGAGCACCTACTGCTTAAAATATCAAAGAATTGGAAACTGACAGGCAAAACACAAAAGCCTTCCACAACATTTCTGACAGCCTCTATCTAAATAAATGTAATGGATGGATCAATAGTCTGTTTTAAGAGTATGGCAATATCTAGTTCAGCATTTGATTACACTAAATGAAATGCAGCAAATTATTCTAATAACCTCATCTCCACTACACAATAACAAGGGAAAAAGCAATCCCTGCAATGGAACTACCAATCCTGTGTGCCTTTTCTCTGAAATTCCACGTACCAAATGGCTCTCAGGTGCATTAGTGGCCTAAGTGTATATCCTCTGGCAACGTAAAATATTAACCAATAAAAAAGTAATTTTCTATTTTTTAAGGAGACCTTCCCATAAAGAGGCTTCCAAAATCTCTCTCTTTATGAGAATTCTCAGTTTTAAATGCTCAAATGCATTAAAAAAAAAAAAAATCCCTACAGGATTGGCTTTTACTGAGACTTCTAAACTTTTTGGCAAAGACAGCTTTGCAAAACTCAGATACATACAAATCCATGTGATCATGTCAAAGTTGCAAAGGACTCCACTCAGAACTTTCCTATTTCTGTTCTGCATTTTGCCAACACAATACCATTAAAACTTCTCAATTAATTTTCACATTTCTAATGCCCACACTACTGAGGTTCCGTATCTGACAATTTTCTAGTAAGCAACCATGTGATACAAGTAACTTCAGCTACCATTTTAGTCAGTCAGTGGCTGAAGCCTCTATTAGACCAAGCAGAAGCAAATGTTCAACATTTCTTCGCTCAGATGTTTAAATACTGGTGTGGTTCTTCAATTCTGCAAAAGTCAGTCTAGAGGCTTCTGGTTTACAAAAAGAAAGAAAATTGTTTCCAGTGAACAGGAACACCAGCATTTTCAGCAAAGGAGCTTCCTGGATTCTGTCCATTGATTAAAGCCTTTATACCTTTTCAGTGCAGTGCTTGCCGTCGTGCAATTTTCAGATCCCTAAATGAGGTCAATAACTTGCTTCAAAGAAGCAGCATATGCAGAAAACACAATAAGGAAGCACAGCAGGAAAACTGGAAACTAAGAAAGTGGGGGGGAAAAGTACTTGGGGGGGCTGGAGGAGTCCTACTTTTTGAAGGACAAGATATATACACTGCAGCATGGTATAGAAATACATAAATCGTGTTAAATCAACATGGACTCAGGCTTCGAAAATTACACAGAATCCCATCTAGAGTTTATGAGGTGCACACACGCATCAGTCAGAGAATGGCCCTGCAATATTTTTACTCAACAGCATTATGGTGGTAAGACAATACTCCTCAAAATCAAGTGCTGTTCTAGCTAAAGTGATACTGCATAATTTTGAAAGAGAACCAAACCAGCTCATAAAACCACAGCTGCCCTAAAGCATGTCTACACAATGAGAAACATGGCTGCACACATTATCACTGTGTTTGCATTAACTGAAAAATGTAACAGACCATGTCCATCCTTCACTATGACTACTTCTACGTGGGCATACTTTCGAAATCCCACATGAAAAATATCAGCCAAATTTCAGGTGTAACAACTTGAAGAAAAATCTTCTCTACAGCTCTCCTTTGTGTTTTCTTTTTGCAGAAACATTCTCAAACCACATTAACCACCAACATCATGAAGGACAAAAAAAGTAAACAGATTCTGGTCAATTGAGAAAACAGCAAGAGTTAAATCAACAACCATCAATCAGGTTTCCTCCAGTCCTAACAACCTTGGAAATTAAACAGGCAATAATTTAGAGAAAATGTTAAAATACCAGCCAGAATAGAAGGACTAAAAGCAACGAGGTGGGGGTAGGGAAACAGGGAGAGGCGGCAAAGAATTTAGGTACTGACTTCGGGGGAAAAAAGTAACAACTAGGATAGAAAATGAAGATCTGTACACCAAAGACACATTATTCTATTCCAAATTATATTGAATTTTGGACAAAGAAGTCTCTTATATTACAGCAGTTTCATCTTCTAATTTGGCAACACTTTTTAATTTGCCACCTTCAAATCTAGCTCCGAAAATCAAAAATCTCAAAAAATCAAAAATCTCAAAAAACGCCATTGATAGATACACTGGGAGATCCCCGTCCTGACAAAATCACTTTGACAGTTTGCATTACCATGACTTCAGATAAAGGTATAGGACTAATCATGGTGGGATACAGGAAGGGACTATTTAATAAACATGACACTGACTACATCGCAAACAGCAACCAGGAGAAAAAAGCCTGAAATGTTACGGCCTGGCTGAACACTTGTTTGCCATGTACATAACCTAGTTGGTGAATGATATTCCTCTATTCAGGCCAACTTAGGAGATATAGGGCAATATTGCTCAGTACAGAGAACTGATCTACAAGTTGTATTCAGTACCTCGCTGATGGTAGGCAAGGTGACTGTGAAAATGACTCATCTCATGCCTTCCTGATTTATAAAATGGAGATTACCACTGAAGAAACACAAGTTTAACATAGCACCAAACTTTCAATAACTTCTCACATAAGTGATCAGACCAGGAATGCTTCAAACAAAGCAGGCACATTTTTGCACCAGCAAAGACCAAGTAGACATTTTTATTAACTTACAGTGGCATAAAATCTTTGACTTTAAAGAAAACAGCTTCACTGTGAAGTGAAAGGTAAGACTGCAAATATTTATGAGTCATTTTAAATGAAAATCTGAATGCCAAATTAAAATAATCTAGTACAGTAAGAAAAGTTGTTTAAACGCACTAAGTTACTCCTGTCATTTACAGTTCTGCCTCATAAATCCACAAAAACATGTGGAAAATGTTTTTATAGCATCTCAGCACCTGAGAGAAGCCATGAAATATTAAGGCAGTGCAACCCAGGTAGTATCTATATAGCAGACATCTAACTGAAAAGACCTTTAAAACTCTGGCCCAGTTAAACAAAGCTTAAAGTTAGCAGATCCAACCTAGTTTTGCTTCCAGAAAACCTTCTTGCCTTTTTTAAGTTCAGTTTCTTAACTTCTCACTTCCAATTAGCTCTGACTATTCCCTCTGCAGTTGACAACTGAATTAAAATGTGCATTTAACTGGTGTCAAACACAGGACTGCTTTTTTTACGTGTTCCTCAATGTAGAGGCCCAAACTGTCCTTTACAACAACGACATGCATTTTAATTAACAAATTATATCAAAAATTAGAAAGTTAAAGTACACTCATTAAAGCAAATCTAGTCTATGTGAGCTTCTCTAGGACTATAAAATTGAAGTGACAACTTCAGTCCCACATATTACAGCTTATTAGGTATTTTAAATAAATACTTTCATCCATCTTATAGGTGCTAAAGTTCAAGTCAAATGTAGGTCATTTAGTGATTTCATCTGAGATGACAAAAGGAATATATTTAATGTGATCAAACATACATCACTGTGGCCTATCCTCAGGTTCTTTTAAATCTCACTTTATCCTCCGTACTCAGTGTCTCCTACTGGGGTTAGAGATGCCTCTGAAGGCACAGAGCAATTTAGGAGGGAAGACCAGGCAGAGGTGCTGTAAGTGAAAATGAGACTTGCCGAATCTGGGGTAGCAGTGAGAAAAAGCCACACTGCTAATGCACTGAAATGAATTAGTACTTCATAAATAACATTTCAAATTCAAGATGACTACAAATCTCTGCCAGCTACAAAAGAATCTGTTTTATACTCCCTTTGCCTCCTTCAGGTTCAAGGCTAAGATAAAGGATGATAAACCAAAAATACTTGTGTCTCACTGTAACCACTGAAGGCACCAGGGATTCAAATATACCTCAATACAACAAAATGCACAGACACTCTTTTTTTATCTGGAGCCATGTACTGAGAGCATAAAGTTGAGTACATAAGTTCATGAAATACTGCATTAAGACGGACAGCTTTCACACCAGTTTTCTTTCAGAACTTGAGATACAACTCAGAGAAGGAAGATTTCCTGAAGAGAAGATGAAATGTGAAGGAGGCAAATCAGAGTCCAAGTCTGACATCTGAAATATGATCTATCACACGAATGCATTACAAAGATAAATATTCATTTCCAAGGAGTGATGTAGTCTTCTAACTTCCTTTAATTCATGATAAAAAGTCAAGTTAATCTTTTCCAAAATTCTGTCATCTACTTACTTCATCCTGACCTGTAATTACCTAGAAATTATGTACAAAGGAAACAGGAGTTCAATGTGAAAAGGTAACAAGGCAAACAATTATTTTCTCCATTTTAATAACTGCTTATCAACTGTGCAGGTGCTGATTGTTCCCCCGAAGGATTTTTTTCTTTTTGGCTTGATTTTTAAACTAGCAATCTCTCATCTCAGTTCCTGGCTTCTCTCATTTAGCTGAAGGAAAATTCAGCAAAACACATAGGAAGGTGACTCAATAGGCTGAAATCAGAGTAGCAGTTTTCCTGGCCTGAAATGGAACCTTAAGCTCAGGTTTCAGTTTGCATTGTCAGTATTCAACATACGCATTCAAACTTGAACCATGCCTGAGATTTCTTCTAAGTATTAATTAAATGCTATCCTGATGTCAACAGCATGCATCTTTACAGATTGCAACTTCTGTTAAAGCAAAACTGCTCCACTGCCCCTACTTCAAATTAATGTATAACATTTCCATTAGGCCTTCACCCTTATTCAGTATCCAGGTGATGCTACCACAAGCCCAGTTTTGGTCTCCCCACCAGACTACTGACACAGAATGCCAATTTTAAGATGCCAGCTTCCCCTGAGGGCAGCACTGCAGCAGAGCAACAGGTAACAGTATTCCTTGCTTTTTTTATCTACTTAACCAGGGAATTTACAGGCACAGACAGGCATTACAACCCAACTAGTCCTCTTACTCTCTCATTTTGGTCACACTGATGTGACCATTCTACTCCACTGATGTTTCTTAATTAGGCATGGTCTGTTAAGACTCCAGTAACAGAACGTATACTTTTGAAAACCATGCCCACCTCAGAGGAGCATGCTGTAAGGCCGAGAGAACACTGATAATGGGTACACAGTGACACTTCACAGTCACTGCTATAGCTACACAAGGGACAGGAGCAAGTCGCAGTGGACTCTTGGGGCATGAAGCAGGCCCCCTCACGAGATCCAATTACTTAAGGTTTCAGGCTGACAAAGATTCTGGTTCTCCCACAACAAGCTGGATGCTCACATATGCATTAGCTCATTCTGCAAATGTGCTATTTCAGGAAATCCCAGTTCTCCTGATCAAGAGGCTGAGGAATAAAAAATAAATCAAGCAATGCAAAATGTATTAGATACAGCAATTAGATCTTTCCCTTCACATAAAAAATTGTCACATTGCATTTATCAGACTTGCCACTGAAACAAAAAAAAAAAAACTGCTTCAACATTTTATGACACCTACAACCAAGGATATTTAATATTTACAGTCACCACAGGCATCTATACAGAAATTTCTCATATAAACTAAGTTATCGAGTCCACATGCAGCCATTACATGACTTTTTTTAAGGAGTGGGAATGTTTTGTTTTTTAAAATCCTAATGATTTCTGCAATACTGAAGCACAATGAGAAATCTGGCACATCACCAAGATAATTTAGCAATAAATACACATGTGGATAAATGTTAACAAAACAGAAATTAAGCAGAAAGAGATGCAGCACTACTATGTCACATTCCAAAGCCCTTAGGTCTGTTCATTTAAAAGCCAAACCTGTACTTGGCCACTGCTTGACCAAGTTTGAGACAGAACTAGTTCCGTTTGCTCAAGAGGGCAACTCAAAGGTCATAGGAGGACAGCTTATAGGGAAGACTAACAGTTCTTCCTATTCAAAGGGCAAAGTAATTTTCTTGCATTAACTTTGAAAATGTGTGTCAATTCTATCAATTTTTTCCAGACTATTCTCTGAAAGAAAAAGGTATACATTAAAGGCAAATTCATCTACCTTCTGTTTGTAAAGAGTCCCTCCTGAAAGAGGGACTCTTACAACCAACTCCCTTTGCAATCTGGAACTAGGGACATTCACCATATAACTGCCCTTAAAGCAGTAAATACCAATTAGGCATACTCATTACTAAGTACCGCATAAATTCGATAGTTTCCACATTCCATCAAACTTTTGACATTATCTCTGCTTGGATTTCAACCAGTGACCTGAGTTGAAGGGCTGTTCTCAAAAGCTCCACCCACTGCAATTTTTGGTTTGCAACATTATTTAGTTGCTGGGGAAGTGTTAAGGCAGATGAATGTTTCAGATGGAGGAAAAACTGCACATGCAAAAGTCTTTTTAAGTGATTTCATGAACAGCTTTTATCTACAACATTCTCGTATAAAGTTCTACTTGCAAGTTAAACTCTGATTTTGGATGGAGCGTGGGAAAAAAAGCTCCCAACCTCAGTTTGTCTTTACAGTTATTATGTACCAGGAATTAGGAGATTTAAATTCCTAAGGTCAACATTATCTCTCTCCTCTTCCACCCCCCACCCCATTTCTTTGGACTGTATTTGCCACTGTAGCTTCAACCTTGGAAATATCCAGACATGCAGGCTTTCAACAACTGACCTGCCTCTGAATTTAAAGAATTTCACTGTACTTTTTTCTTTTTTTCCTCCCCACTCCCAAACATAATCTTTCATCAGGGTAAAACTGAAAACAAATATTCCAAAACATCCAGCAGAGAATAGAAAAATAGTACTGCCACTGCTTTCTCCTTTCACCCTCTAGAATCCATTTAACAGCTTTCAACAGCAGCCTTCCCACTTCAGAGGAAACCCAAAAAGTGTAATGCATTATTCACAGGCTTCCAAACCCAACTGCAGTTATTCTGATTATACAGAACAGTCTCATTTATAGGTAGAACTTACATGAAACTAAAACTCACCTGTAGTATTCAAGCAGTAGAAAAATTCTTAGAGGAGCCACTCCTTCAAAACTAAACTCATTTTATGCTAGGCAGGTATGTTCCGCACTGCCTGTGCTGAACACAGTTTTTAAAACACCATTCTACATGTAAACAACGGTATTCAAAAATGAGCAAACATACTTAGAGTATGCTCAAGCCAGTAAGCACAATTCCACAGAAAAGATAGACTGTAAAGCCACAATTACAGTTTGGCTGCCAAATTCACCAACAAACTGGAAGTGACCTAACAGCTGTTCAAATAACCACAAAATATTACTCTAGTGAGAGATAAATTTCATCTTGGATAAGCCTACCCTCTCTCAAACAGACACACCGGTTATTTGTCTATGACCACTCTATACAGACAGCTGTTTTCTCATCTGACTCAGTTCTTAGCACACCTCTCAAATCAATCTGTATTCTACTTCCAGGTAATTCTTTTTTGAAATAATGAACGATGTGGTAAGAAATCCTGGTGTTGATACATTTCCACTGGCTGAAGTTAAACACTACCAGGACAGAATATCAGATAGAAGAAAAATGTTTACAGGTGAACTTCAAGTATAAGCATCAGGTTTTATATCCAGAGCTCTGATTTCATATGACCCTTACTTTTTGTTAAACAAAATTCAGACAGACATTTTTTAAGTGCTGGAAATCTAAGCATTACAGTAACAGATTGAGAAAACCGTAAGTGAAGTCAACTGAATTCTGGCTATTGTTAATAAATTTCCCAATGCCAAACGGTGACTCAGTTGGGAACACTTTTCAAGTCGGACTGGAATTCTTTTCACACAGAGCAAGATTTATCTAACCCTAATGTAGACATCTGAATGCTTACATGGTCACAAACTCAGTTTGCAGTCACTGGAAAGCAACACATATTTCTGCAGCACACTTTGCCTCACCCTAAATCAGAGCTCTAGAATAAACCACCTGTTTCTTCCAACTGACTATCAAGAAAACTACAAACTATTAGGTTAGACATATATTAGTTAGATGAGATGAATCCCACACAATCTTTCAAGTGTCCTCTTCCCTTTAAAATTATAAACTCTGGTTTGCTCACTAATAGTTGAAATGAAATACAGACAATGTGGTAATGCCCCCAAAATCAACTGAAGGTAAAAACTAAGTAAGCTGATTAACAGATACATTTTTACCAGCACAGTCTAAAGATTTTTTTTTTCCTGTAACATAAACCAAAGAGAGAGTTTTTAAGCCAAACCCATGTAAACATGCACAATTTATAAATGCTTCAAGCGCTATAAGAGACATTTTGATTTACTGTCCTTCCCTCTTCATTATATTATACAAATGGCTTACATAAAATACATCCTTGTCTGTACAGAATCACCTTTTCACACAGATTACTACCTGCACCTCTGATTTTCTCAGGAGATAATGAGGCCTGTACATGCTCAATTTCGGTAACATTTCAGTTTCTAAGCCCTTCAGAATCATTAAGATAGCTTAGGTATTACCTCAAATACTGCTGTAGGTTGTCTCTACTGAAAATCCTATTGATTTGTCTCCTTTCCGCAATATATATTTACTGGCCAGATAATATTTATATTAAAATATTCATAATCTAAGCTCTCCAAATCCCAAAGGAACAAGCCAAAAGAAATCCTTGCAAAGAAGCAACACTTATCCTCTAAAAGAATCAAATTAATTCTGATTTTAAACATCTATCTCAAAGTACATGTAATGCCTCACTGTACCAGGGAGTGCCATCCATCACAACTCTCATCTCAGACCGCTGACTCATTCAAGATCTTTTCCTAGAGGTTTAAAAAAAAAGATCAAGCCACTGATGCCAAGTTTAACTCTGTATGCCCTGTATATATTTCCTCCAAAGCCTTTTATTATTTTATTAAAACCTGTAAAAAAATACATACTACTGTATAGTTTTCAGAACTAAGAATATCGAAACATGGCGCTGCCCTAAGTGGAGGAGATGGCAATTTGAAAACACATTCAAACTTACTGCCTGGTAATCTGGAGCCAACTTTTGTTATAAAAGAGAGTACCGAAAGCAACAGTGGAAGGAATTCTGCTGCAACAACTGCAGAGGGCTTTTTTCCCCCTGCACACAAAGGACACGGACGCATCCATACCTCGGCGCTACAGCCGCTCATGGCCGCGAGCTGCACCGTCCCCGAGCGCACTGCTGGAAGCTGCCCACTGGACTAACCATGGCACGGGCCAATCGACCCCGAGTGCCCAGCCAAGATTCATTCCTTTCTTCTCTCCCTACTCGCTGCTAAGAAGAACTCGGTTGATTTTTAATTGACAACCCTTACACAAGCAGATCCGGAGCTTTTAGGGCCGCGGTTGACTCATCTCTCGCAGGTTAAGAATGTAAAAGGGTTTCGTTCTCGCCCCGCGTTTCCCAGACGAGGAGAACGCCCGATTCCATTTTATCTGCCCTAAAGGCAACTCTCACCCTTGCACACAACCGCCTTCAACGCTCGGTTTTCCTATGGAACTTTAAGGATGCCACAGAACGGGTCAGCTGGGACGGTGGCCCGCATTAAGGGGCTGGGAGCAGAATCACCCCTTTGTTTTATCCGCTTTTCCCACTGGCGTTGTGCGGGTGATGGATGACAGGCCGCCCTCCAGCTCCTTCCCTCCCCCCACGATATCTGAGCAACGGGAGGAGGAGGTGCCGCCGCCTCGACCCACGGATAATGGCTGCGAGGGAAGGACTGAGGAGGGCCGCGCCGGCGCCCCCGCTCCCGACCCCAGCCCAGCCTCGGTCACACCCCCAGGCCCTGCCACCCCCAGCGTTTCCGCAGCTCGACTCGCCCCTGCGGCTCTCCTTGCCACATCTAAGCACCCGGGAAACA
>VZRE01007099.1:427162-482263 GCA_013396775.1 Cephalopterus ornatus
ACAGACTAGGATGCCATTGGCCTTCTTGGCCACCTGGGCACACTGCTGGCTCATGTTCAGCTTCCTGTCGATCCAAACTCCCAGGTCCCTTTCTGCCTGGCTGCTCTCCAGCCACTCTGTGCCCAGCCTGTAGTGCCGCCGGGGGTTGTTGTGGCCAAAGTGCAGGACTCGGCACTTGGCCTTGTTGAACTTCATCCTGTTGGAATGAGCCCAACTCTCCAGTCTGTCCAGGTCCCTTTGCAGAGCCCTCCTGCCTTCCAGCTGATCGACACTGCCCCCCAGCTTGGTGTCATCTGCAAATTTACTAATGGTGGACTCAATCCCCTCATCCAGATCATCAATAAAGATAATAAAGAGGACTGGGCCCAACACTGATCCCTGGGGGACACCGCTAGTGACCGGCCGCCAGCTGGATGCAGCACTGTTCACCACCACTCTCTGGGCCCGGCCCTCCAGCCAGTTCCTAACCCAGTTTTCTCACTGAACTTAATATTTTAGATACGTATTCTGCATTCAGCAGCAGCAAATTTGTAACCAAAGATTTGGTTACATGAACTCATGTCACACTAGATCCTAAGGACCGTTCAGGCGCAATTTAAGTCAATTAAAACAGTCTGAGGAGTCAGGTAAAACTTCATCAAGATAAGCTACTAGAAAGTCACCTTTTGCCAGCGCAGGCAGCACTATAATTGTAAGCAATTGATTAGAACCATGATTGTCCTAATCAACAGAGTTACTTGGCTTTTATCTGACCTTTAGTTTGTTGAACTAAAGTGAAGCAAGTCTGATTTAAGTCAAAATAAGAATTCACACAAGCGCTTTGCTGCAAATTAAACCCAGCTAAACCAATGTAGCTTTGCATGTAGACAAGCCCTAAGGCAGCAAAATGTCCAACAGCAGTGACAAAGTGCTTGATGGTTGTCAGGGAACATGTGTTTTTACTTTCATTGTGGCAGGAAACAGTATAGGGTCAAGGCTGCAAACCACTGTTTATATTGTTCTTTCTTCTACTTATTATATAACCAATTTGCAGTGCCCCATTATGTGCTACATGGGGTGCCTTTAAAATTATATATTATAAGCATATTTTTAAATAAATAATACCCACACATTTTATTAACACTGAGAATGGGAGAGCTTATTCATAAATGGTGATGTGCTAAATTTTATTGGATCTGCACTTCAAGCACCACACCTGTTAAAAAGACAAGTCCAAATGTAGGACAACTTTTTGACCTTTCTACAGCCTTGAATGAGGTGGGAAAGTAACCCTTTCAGTGTATTGCTTTGGGACTGTGATGGAAATGTCATAGGTGACCAAGTGTTGGGCTTTGCATTCTCTTTTCTTCTTCTTCCTTCTGCCGCTGCTTTGGTTCCCCATTGTTTTTTGTTTTCTTTTAGTTGCTGTCTTCTCATTCTCTTTGTATACCATCTTGACTCTGCTTCCTCTTCCTTTTCCTTGAGACATCCTATTCATTTGATGCAGGGTCCACATCACAGTCCCTATCTTTTCTTTTATGCCATCTAACCATACTCCTTCCACTTCACACGGTGGCTCATTTCTCATTAACTTGTCATGCTTGCCAACATGGGAGCACGGATTAGCTGAGTTATTTTCTAGGCCTTGTTCACCTCACCCTGAGTGAGCAAAACTCACTTTAGGCATTGTCATGCCACTTGAATTTGGATATGCATACCGAAGGTTTCTTACTTGTTTATCAGGCACACATTTTAGTTGCTGATTTTGTGACCAAAATGCAGTGGAGGTTATGTATCAGAACATCAGTGAAGTGTTTGTATGGTGCCAGGTGAGAAGGATGATTTAAGTTGAAAAAAAATGGAGGTTAGTGCAGGAGTTGGAAGGTGGGAAAAACAGCCAAAAAAGAACTGGAATACATTTCGCAGTCTGCTTTGCTATACAGTCATGTAGATAATGCTGGCCAAAGAGAAAAGATACACAGGAACAGGAGTGAAAGGCAGAGGTCAGTGAAGGTCAGCTCTGCTTATTTAGATGCTGGTAAACTGTATGAAGAATTATGATCTGAATCTGCAACATGCACTGACTTTCAATAGAATAAATCTATTTCTTAGGCCAGAGGTACTAAGGTATTTCCAGCAGAAGTACAGAAGTATATTTCACAATATGAGAGACATTCAAAACACTTATTTTCTCTAAAATACTATATATATTTCCACATACTCAGGAAAGATTAATTAAAACCAGAATCTGTACAGGTAAAGATGACTGAGCTGATTAGGATAATAGAAATGGAAAAATTACAGCAGGAAATTAAAGTGATGTTATTTAAGGATTATTACCCTAACCAAATAATTGTTGAAGTCTATGATTTTTCTCTAAAACACAAGGAAGAAATAAGTTCAGGAGATCTATTTTTGTAATGAAGACTGTCAGTTACTTCACTCAAACTGTAAATAAGGGAAAGATTTATAACTGCCAGAGGAATGAGTTTCCAGGGCACTCTTCCAGTAGCAGTAGTATGGGTGAAAATAAAATCAACACCAAATCTTTAGGTTAGGGTTAGGCGGGCTTTAGGTAAGGCTTATTATTTTTTTAAAAAGGGGTTGTGTGGTACAGTTGCTTTCAGTGACATGAGACTATTGAGAATGACCCAGGAAGTTCTGTAATATAAAGTGACAACAATGGAGTCGCAGTGAAATTAAACGTTTTCCTGGATGGAGTTGATTTTCTTCACAGCAGCTAGTGTGGGATAGGTTTTGGGTTTGTGACCACATCACTGTTGATAATACGGGGATGTTTTCATTATTGCTGACCAGAGCTCATACAGTGTCAAGGCCTTTTTTGTTTCTCACCCCACCAACAAGGACGCTGAGGGTGCACAGTGAGTTGGAAGGGGACACAGCTAGGACAGTGGACCCCAACAGACTAAAAAGGGACATTCCATATCATATGGCATCATGCTCAGCATGTAAAACTGAGGAAAGAAGAAGCGGGGGAGGGGGGGCGGGGGAAGGTCATAGCAACAGCATTTGCCTTCCCAAGTCACTGTTACATGGGATGGAGCCCTGGTTTCCTGGGGATGGATGAACACCTGCCTGCCTGAGAGAAGTGGTGAATGCATTGTTTTGCATTGTTTGTGTGTGTAGCTTTTGCTTTTTCTATTTCACTGTCTTTATCTCAACGCTTGAGTTTTCTCATTTTTACCTTTCCAGTTCTCTCCCCCATCCCACCAGGGGAGGGTGAGTGATTGGCTGTGTGGTGCTTAGTTGCCAGCTGGAGTTAAACCATGACAACTTGCAAGGAGGTGAAGCAGGAATAACCGATTTGAGTCACTTCACCTATATTCAGAATAATATATCAAGGCTATAAAAAGAAAATTACTAAACTCACTAGTGTATATGCATGAATTGTGCTAACAGACCTGGATATATAATAATTAGGAAACAGTGAGTAAAATTTTGCAGCTCCGATTACTGCAATTACCTCACCAATTTTAGGAAAGCATCAAGTAGTGATGCATGGATCAGTGCACTTTTCTATCTGTTGTCAGTCACAACCTTGTGTAGGATCACCCAAAAAAGCAATGGGGTATAAGGAAGGCAGGGTCATGAGGTAATGCAAATGCTACTGCAACCTAAAGAAAGATTGCCTTACATCATCATGTCTTGCACACTCCTGTCCTCTGATGTCAAACATTTTAATACACAAACATTTACATGTGCCTATTGGCTATCTTCCTTCCTTTTTCTATTGTAAAGAATTCACTTTTTTAAACTTCACTTATGATTTTCCCTGCCTGGATTTTGAAGAAACACTGCACCAAGCTAAACTCTGCATTGCTCTTGATCATAAAAAAATTGCCATAGTGCTTTAGCAGAAAGGAGAACTATACTTCTCATGCAAAGATTTTTTTTCCAAAGTGTTCTCTTACATCTTTTTGTAAGAATCTTTTATAATTGATTCTAAGGGTAAAGGAGCAGCATCGTATTGCATATTAACTGGAGAGTAGAATCAAGTCAACTAAAAATACATTGAACTGGAACATTGAAAAAAATTACAGGCCAAATATTATCATGTGAGTAATACTGAATATGTGAATTAAGAACCATTGGAGTAAAATATGCTGAGTTGTAAAAGTTCCTCCACTGTTGTGGTGGACTGGAGCCCAGATCCTCCATGAGCTTACACAGCTGTGCTGGGCTGAAGTAAGTGAATACAGTGAAGCTAAGGCTTTTCTTCTGTGCCAGTATGTAAGAGAACAAACCAGCATAGGACAGAGTGACAACTGAGACTTATCAACTACTTCCTACTGATTTCCTCGGGTCTAGGAGAAGGTTTGAGACACTATCCATTCTGTTCACTTGGAACACATAAGAAATGGGCATGCACTTTCCATTGCAGATTTGTTGCCTCTTCGGAAATTTTGTGTGGAAGCTCAGTGGAAACCAGCTGAAAAATTCACTTTTATTAGGCTCAGTTTTGTAGTTTTCTGGATAGAGCAGTGAAGAACTGGGGACTTGAATTAAAGCTCTTATTTTTCCAGATCATTTACTAAGGTTCAACTCCTGTGTTACTATCTTACCTGTCGTATCCATCCTTTCATTTTATTCAGATAGTACCTGGCTATGTTTCGTTCTCAAAAACCTCCTCCCTACCTCTGCAGCTGGCCTTTGGGATGCTCCCTGGTTCCCAGACAGGTGGCATGTATGTGTACTGTACCATTTATACATACCTACTTCTTAACCTGCTTCTCCACCTCTGATCAAACATCTCTCTGGTTCCCCACCTCTGCTCCCCTCTGCCAATCCTGTGCAGTGCATCTCACTTAGCATACCTTTTCCATTCATAAAACAAAAGACAACACCCATCTTCTGCTGGCAAATCCCTTCCTTGTCCTTTCTCCACCGCCACTGGTAATTCTGTCATCCTCCGAGCACATTTGCTCCTTTTTCTCTCCTATGTGAAAGCTGGTTTTAGGTCATGGTCGTTCTTCTGTGAAGTATTTCCAATGACCTGTTTCACCACCTCAGACATTGTTTCTGAAATTCCTCCCCAGACTTCGGTCACCTCCAGCCTGAAGATAATCATAAATTACCAGCTTTGTAAAACTTTCTCCTATGAAATCTTAATTTCTCCTTTCTACCCACAGTTCAGGGTGTCTCTGATCACCATTTCAGGAGATGAAGTTTTCACTGTCCTCCTCACTCTTTTTCCTCACTAAGCAGCAGCATGTCATCACCCCTGTGCTCCTTCTTGGGCATTCTTGGGTAGTTCGTCCCTTCAGTTTCAGGCCTCATTGTTGGGGTTTGGCATTCTCCTGCTGATGCATTGATTTGGGATTTGTGTCAGTCCCACACAATCTGGTTCAGCCCAGCTTTCCTCTAATTGCTTCCTTCCCTCCTTCCTTCCCTCCTCCTGCTTTCCTAAGAGGACTTGACTCATGCTGCCCTTTTTGTTTAAGCCTGAAACAATTGCACCCATCTTGTGAACCAAATCCATGCTGTCTTCATTCGAATCTCCCCATAAAATATACTTCTGGCATAATGCCTATCCAGCTCAGATTCCTCTGCTGAAATATATCCCGTTCCTCTATAATAAAAACAAATCCTGTTTCATAACAAAACAAAAAGAACTGAGCAAGAGACTGACTATGCAATTAATTTTTGCCGGTTGCTTTCTGCCAAGAGCAACATGCTTGTTCTTATCCTGCTCCTTAGGATTGTCCTCCCCATGTGCCTCCTGTTTGTCCTTTTGTTTTGTTATCGCTTTTGAGTCTTTCCTGAGGGCTCTGGCCTGATCCTGTGCTCACATTTGTGTGAAGTGAGGAGTAACTGTGCTGCAGCAAACAGGGCTTTGCCAAGGTGAATTTTCTGTGGAAGGCGATCAGCCCTTTGTTTTAATATTAGCTAATAAAACCTATGCACAGCTTCAGCACAGCACTCCAGTTTTAATTAATAAGAATTAGCATAGACATCTACATACACTCTTTTTTTTCCCCCTTTGTGGGCTCAGTTACTTTGAAGAAAACCTCTTTGTATGTCTTCCTGGTTATTCTATGTCTTGACATTAAAAAAACCCCAAACGAATAAAAACTGAAAACCAAAGTAGCATCAAACTCCCACGCAAACAAAAGGCTTTGCTGCTGCCGGTGGCAGGGAGCACTGGGAGCAGCTCTTCCCGCCTGGAGAGAGGAGCTAGCTTCCAGCCCCTGCTCCTCATCGCTGGGGAGCCGTCCAATTCCCAGCCCGCCGTCCCTTCCTCCACCTTTGCACAATCCCACTGCAGTGACTTCCCAGTCCTAATTGGAGCCTCTGGGCATTATTGTATTATTATTATTTAATAAACAACCACATAAAACACTGGTTGACATTTAAATAAGTGTAAAGAAAGGAAAGCTCTGACTCCTAGACTGTTTTGTTTTTCTGTTGACTTGGGTGGAAGCAGGAGCAGGTTTTCTATACAATACCCATGCTCACACAACACATGCTTACCTTTAATGTTATAGGAAAGGCACTGCTAACGTGGGCCCAGTGTGGATGCGTGGGCCAGACTCTACTGAAGCTCTTAATCCCTGTTGCAACATAAACTGTAAATATAGAGTCATTCCTGGATAAGATGTGCAGCTTTTCTTGCCTGAGCTACAATTTGCAAGGGTTCAGCCTCATTTTTTGCATTGTCACCCCCAGCATGTCCTTCTAAGCGGTTCTCTGAAATGCGCAGCCATCAAGGTGCTATTAAGAAGAACAAATGGAAAAGATAGTTTTAGTTTTGCAGTAGTAAATTCGAGACATTCCAGTGTGAGAGTTATCATGACAAAAGAAAACGTGGTGTCCTTGAAGTGAACACAGAGGAGCACAACTAGTTCAATTAGGTTTTGAAAGAAAAACAAAGAGCTGAAGGCCAGAACTGATTCCTTTAGAAACAAGTCTAAAACGAGACAGGATTCAAAGTCCTTAAAATATTTTGGTGACAAGCAACAAAGAAGTGTCTGTTACTAGAATTAATTGAATAAAGTAAAGGGAGAGAAAATCTGGAGAACCTTCTAAAAAGTGGAGATTTGATGTGTGGGGAGTAGAAGGACAAAATTCTCCTGGGCCACAACTGGAGCCCTGAATCAGCATAACTCTTTTTCTTGAAGAAAGTGAAAACTAGACAAGGGCGAGTATGTACACCCTTATTATCCCTTTTCATTATGGATCAAAGAGGAGGAATTCATAGTGCTGCCAGCTCTCCACTTTTCCTGCAGCGAGTCTGGAGTGCAGGCTGCGTTTATTTCTCTCAGTTAGGCAATGCTTCTTTATTACTCTGTGATCAGGTCTTTTAATGGACTTCTTGTGAGATCTGAATCCTATTTACTGGTTTGTGTTTTTAATGTATTTAGTAGGAGTGAAACATTCTTGCTGTTTATAAAAATTATGTACATATATGCTTTAATTCTAGGGAGTTCACCCCTCATTCTTCCCACCATTTCAGTATACGTTTGCTTTCCTCTATTATATATCAAAAACTTCATGCAGTAGCTCACTTGCATTTACATGTGGACTGTAATAATTCTGGGATGTTGCTTGGAACTTCTGTATGAACATGTTATATAGAGTCAATGTGGGCACGACAGATTGCAGATTTTTTTGTAGATAAACACAGTCAGTGAATGCAAATATGAGTGAATTTATGTGCAAGTTTTAATATCTAAGCAGAGCTTGTAAGTGCATAACACCTGTAACCACAACTGTCAGTGCAAACAAGGAAGCTAGTTTTAAGGCATTTGCTCTGATTTAAAAGTGCTGGACTCTGAAATATTTCAGCTTTAATGGTGGAGATGTTTTCATCCTCCGGAAGGTATTTAAGACTCTGTTATTAAAGAATACAGCCTTTATTAGCAGCTGATATGTCAAACTCCTTGTGAAAACAAGTACCAGAATGGTGAGGACTGCCTAATGAAGCAACCTGTGGCTTTTAAAGACATTATGGAAATCTTACCGTGAAATGGATTAAAAAGTGCTGGTTAATGGGCTTAGGGAGATTGGCATTAAGCATGGAGAATTTTTTTGGAAAGCAAAATGGGAACTTATCGGAAGGGTGCTGGATTTCCATGAGTGGCTGTGTAGCCAGTATAGCTGTGGTCTCAAAGCAGGGAACTTGCTTAGGAAAGGCACTGCAGTGATATATAATGTAAGGAGAAAATGGAGTATGTCTGAATATGGGATGTAGTAATCTTCCCCTGGAGGGAGACAGAGTGATGGCTTTTTGTGAGAATACTGAGACAAAACACTAAATTGTTACCAAAGATGTAGATGAGTGCTTTCTGTGAAGTGTTCTTGTGCATTTTATCAAAACCATTTTATCAAGGCAAGGTTGAATGGGATCTAGTGGATTTGTAACTAGATGATCTTTAAGGTGCTTTCTAATTCCAACCATTCTATGATTCTATGAAAATTGTTCATGTCACAAAAAGGAGGTTCATAGAAGTCCAAGACTTTAGTCAACAAAAAAGGTAAAATGAACCTCTTTCAGTGCTTTCTTTATTCATGAATATAAATCTTTGCTTGTTTTTGTATTTGATGGAGGTAAAGTTGACCTTAATTGGCTTGCAAAGAATTTCCTAGAGAGATAGTTCAGGTTCAACATGTGAAGGAAATTGTTTTGAATTCACTGGAAGTCCACCAGCTCTTTCTAAGTAAAACCATATTAGAGTAGCTGTTGAACGTTATAAGAAAAGTTATGTTTCTCAGACAGAGGAAATTAAAATGTCTTTGTATTTGCATTTCTTTAGAGCTCAGTCTGAGTGGTTTATTGGTGGAAAATCAGGAGACAATCTTCAAAATGGCCAGTAAACTGAAGAAGCTGGGCTGGGAGCATCTATATCTTCCCATTTGAAAACCTTTCCTGTTGCTTGCTACTGCAAAGTACCTGGAAATACTGGTAAAAAACAAATTACATTAGTCCCATTGTGTTTTAGAAGCTCTTTTTTTCTGTGTAACATTAGGATGATGTCAGAGGCTGATTGTATGTTGGGTTGTTTCAGTAAGAACAATTAATGTGGGGGCAAAAGCCAGTGAGGACCCTGTCAGACAGTGAACAATGTTTTTGGTTTTCATATACTGATTCATCAGTGTTTATAGGCCTCCAACATGTAAATCACCCTGAGGTAATCTGGAAGGGAAGGATATGAATAAGCCAATTAAATTGGCAAAGAGCCTAAGGAACACCCTGTTTAGGGATAAAATCACATGCCTGTCCTAGTGCCAGTAGTTTTGGAGAAAGAAGTAGAATTAAAATCTTTGCAGTTAATTTCTTTGCAGAGAGAGCTGTTTTAGAAGACTTTGGTCTTCTCCTTTTGCATGTGTGAGCTCAGGTGACTGAGATAAGGCAGTAAGTGTTGTGTTTTCAGCAAGTAACTTTTATTTTGATGACACAGAAGGATGTCATCCAGGTCGTGGAGGGTGTAGGAACTAGTTGCCTCATTTATGGTAATTATTTTGTATTCAGTTTTATGATATGAGCATTCAAAGGACTGAATTGCCCTTTATCTTTCCAAGTACCTCCTCTTTTTTCTTTTCTTTTTTTTTTTTTTTTTTTAAGTGAGGCACAATTTTCCATCAGGAAGCATCTCCACCTGACTCAGCAGTTACTAGCATACGTTAAGGTGCTCTATATTTAAACAATAACAAAACCAACTACTCTCTTCTTACCATCTGCCAGGCCTGTGCCTTCAAAGATGTGATGTAACAGGAAAAAGGGGCAGAGGTGAAGTAAACCTTTCATTGAAATACAGAGGAAAAAGTATTTCCATTCTTGGTTTACTTGTTTACAGTATAAATTGATTGGTTTTGAGTTTTTGAGAGGCTTGCTGCTTGCTGGAAGACTAACTATGTATTTCTGCCATTCCACACAGGTTTTTGAATTCATACATGAGTTCCAATCAGGAAAGTAGCTGGCTCCCTAGAAGAGACTTACCCTCTATATGCCTTCACTGGAGGAAATTCCCAGGCAGAACTCAAGGCTGACACCAGACACTTTATGTAGGAGTGGATCATTATGGCCTCTCCAAGTGCCAGAGAAGGTATAATTGGCATTTATGTGTTATTAAGCACCAGAAAATTTAACTGTAAACAGAAATCCATAGGAAATCAAGAGTCACCAGTTACATTGCTCAGAGAGCTACTCATTTAAGAGCAGCTTTTGAGCATTTTTCAGACACCATTAAGAGCAGGGGAGAGATAACCTCCCCTTTTTTCCTTCATCATCTTTGGAATACTAAAAACATATTCGTGGTTCAAGGGAAGTAACTTTCTGAGACCAAAACCAGCCAGAAAGCAATGGAGACATGGGATCACTAGAGACACCACTATCAGCCCTCTGAAGGCCTTGGAATTGACAGCATCACAAGATCTTAGATACAAAGGCACAGATGGGCAAAAGACCCAGATAAACATGGCTGTTAAGATGGTTTCAATGCCTCTCACCTAAGCCCAGACACCTGATAGCTCAGCATCTAGCTCACATCAGTCTTCACATCCTATGGAGACAAAGAGGCACCTTTCAGGAACAATCTGTATCACTCCAAGATAGATGTGAAAGAAGTGTGATGATTTGTCTGTCTGTCTGCATTATATGCTGAGAAGGCCTAGATGACCATCTGAGTTTTTTAGATAGCAGATGTTCAGTGAGATGAATCCCAGCCTTACTGTTCAGCTCCTGCACAATCTGACCACACATTGCTGGTAGCAGAACAAACTCCTGTTACTAGATGAGGAGTAGAAATTTTCTACCAGTGGTTTAGTTCAAGGATCCCTTTTGTTTTGAACTGGAACTAGAGATTCACTCAGCCTCTTGGACATGTCTATGGCTCTTATTCATTTTCAAGCAGTCAGGCACTGCTCAGAACAGTGGAAAGAAAGAGAAATAGCAGCTTTCACTTCTCCTATTGGTGTATGGGCCCTGCAGGGAAACGGGAACCAAAGTAAGGTTAAGCTGGGTTTAAAGGAACAAGATAATGTTGGGTAGAGGAAGGGAAAAAAGCATAAGCTGGCCACGTCTCTAACTTCAATGTACATAAACTGTTGCCAAGTCCTCAGGAAAACAAGGGATTTTGGAAATAGTCTAAAGGTAGGCCACATGAAATACAGAGCACATGACACAAGCCTGAGTCCCTCTGTCTCAATAGGCAGCGCTCTAGAACCACTATGACCTTACTTCTGCCCTTGTTAATCTGAAATATGTAGCACAGCTGTAGGATGTAGTTCATCATTTATCAAGGGTAAATACAGTTCTGGATGGGAATGTGGAGGTGAAAAGTGTTCTGCACAAGGCGTTTGCTCACATGTTGTAACTTGCTGCTCAGAAAGAAACAGAATGTTTTGTCTTCTTGTAGCACTGGTGAGCAACTCCTTATCATAACCTTGTAAGAGGTTTCAAGTGCATTCATGAATAGGAAGATGATTAAGATGACACATGAAGGTTTTCTGAAAACTTTTTCCTATTCAGACACATCCCCATATTTGTGTTTGTTTTCATTCCAGACAAGATGTTTCTAATCTCCAATGTGATTGGTAGACCACGTTCTTTCACTCTTGGTGGCCCAGCTTGCTGTGAAACTCAAGAGCAGTAGGAAAGTGAGTTTATCTGAGGGGCAGTCAGAGCTAAGGCAGCTAATTGAGCTGAAAGACCCTGCAATGAACTTTGCAAAGGAGGCCTCTATTGCTTTGAGCACTTACTGTGACAAACCCCAAGGCTGAAAACTTGGCAACCCAACTAAAAAGTTTAATGAGAAAGAAGCTAAATAGGGGATTTAAAGGATCTAATTTGTAGGGTGGAAAGAGGAAGACATCTGTGTAGCTGGGGAGCAGTTGAAAGTCCTGTTCTAAACACATCCATAAATCATCATGCCAGGTAGGGTATTTTCTCTTCTTTCAAGTGTTTCCCAGGCTGGGAATCTGCTTTGGCCACAGCTGCTTCTCTTCAACAGTACATTAGAGCCCCAAGACTGAGTTCTGAGCAGGCTGTGTAGGAAGGAGGTAATATTTCTCTCTGTTACACAGCTGAAGAGTTAGGTCTGTAGCCTGACTTTCTGTGATTCTGTGATGTGCCTTTTTTGAGGAGAGGACCCATATTAATTACCCTACATCTAAGGAAATCTAATTTCAGAGCACAAGGACACAGAGGAAAAAGGAAGCCTGATTTTTCCAGTGTTCAAATGATTGTACCAGTGCAGAGATTTGTGTCACAGAGAGTGCCTCTGGGCCTTCTTGCCACCGGGGTTGCTAATAGAGGGCAGAAAAACAATTGAGACCAGTGACAGACACCAGAGGAATACAGATGTTATCTTCGGCACTAGGCTGAGGGGGCTGCAATAGACAGTGCAATGGCTGAAAGGTTTACCCTGTGTCTTGTTGGGCCTATGGCTGTAAATGAGTGCTGACCATACAGACTCAACAGCACAGGTTTCACCACATTTACAAAGTGAAAAAGCTCTGGTAGTTTGCTCTTCTTCAAAGTGTTTTGCAAAGCCATGTTTGGGGTGTGAATGGAATGGACACGTTCAGTTCGGTGGAGGTAGAGGTAATAAAGGGGACAGGTTAAATTTATATTGCAGCCTCATTTTCTTGATTTGACAGAGCAAAGAGAGAAATCCCAGAAGTCACGTATCTTGAGATCTACTCCAAGTCAGTTACAAAGAACACATGAAAAAAATAGGTATGCTTCTTGACATGGCTACTCTGACCCTCATGATGTACAGTCCTTCCTGTCTACTTTTCCAGCTCAGGACCTAAGGTCCTACCCCCTTAGGTTTGTAGCCCCAAGGACAAAAATAACACCTTCTTGCTGTCTGGTGCCCTCTGGTGCTGCAAATACCTGTCTGGGCTACATTCTATCACACCCTTATGCAGCTGAAGGAACCAGTCTATACCCCAACAGGACTCATGAACTGATATCTGCTTTTTCTCCATTACAGCCTGGCAGTGGAAAGGGCACTCTACTATGCCTTGGAGCAAATGGGACAGGCCTGGGAGGTAGGAAGAGCTAGTCCTAACTTCTCTAGTCCAGTTTCAGTCCTTGAAGGAGGAGAGTGCGAAGTGGACAGGCTCTCACTGATCTCCCTTCCACGTATATCTCCCTTGTTTTTCTTTGCCCCTTTCTCTAGCTTTAGCTCTAACTTCTATCATCCATACTCTTTTATTACTGTTACCTTCAAGTAGTTGCCTGGTCTCACTGCATTTGCCTCATCTCACTGCTCTGTCTTCCTTCTCCAAGATACAGCTCTTCTTCCTCTACGATACTATTCCCACCACTCACAGTCTCTGATCCTGCACCTTACATTGCAGTGCCTATGGCTCAGTAATGTTTGGTGCTTATACATGCTCAGATCCATTGTTCAGAAAGCAGGATTATAGTACCTTTACTGTCATTCCTCTCCCCTCTAATTAATCAGTGCTAATTGATTGATTGATGATGGCTCTCTGGTTTAGCAATATCTCAAGTCCAAAAAGCAGCCACATGCCTAACATTCCCTCATATTTAACTGGCGCATACAGAACATATTAACCTCTAGAAATTAGTTAGAGCCTCTTCTAAATTAGTTTGTATGAATTGACAGTGCTCATTTCACTGAACAAAAAGAAAACTGATGACAGAGGCAGATAGCAACAACGGGCTCGCAGGTTGTACTCTTGGTTTTGGTCCAAGTAGTTTTTACCCTCATAGGGAATGAGTGAACCACTAAGTGGTCACTTGGTGACCACAAACTGCACACTGGTGGTGGATTCTTGCCTGCAAGCTTGCTTCCCCATGCCTGATGCTTGTGCCCTGTTCAGTTTAGTGCTCTCTTCCTAAGATGGACAAATGCTGTTGATGATGATGATGTCTTAGTGCTGCACAAATAGTCAGTGTGGTAAACAGGGATCAATTTAGAGAAGCTGAGGCTGACCAGTCCCTGTTTGTACCCAGCCTGCTCTTTCTCTGCATGAAATCCCAAGTGACCAAGCTCTTCTCATCTGCTCCAGCTCTTGCTCAAATCCCTCAGCTTCCTCTCATTAAGCCCTTTTTGGCCAGCCTAGTTACTGGACGTTCTGAGTTGTAGGCAGAATACAGTGCTTTCGTGCTGTTTGTGCAGCTGGGAGTAACTGTTTTAAGGAAGGACCTTCCTTCACCTACTGTGTGGGCTGAGACGCATTGAGTTCTTGATTGCAATCTGATTATCTCCAAGAGTCCATTTGGCATGGACCTTCATGGCAGATTCATGACCTGAGGACCATCAACCTGACAAATTTCAATTCTCTGCCACAAGGAACACTTATAGGAAGAAATACACAACATTTTTTCTCTTGGGTTTGTTTGTTTGTTTGGTTGGTTGTTTTGACACATCTCTCCAGGAAACAGCTGAACTGGTTAAACAGAAAATTAAGATATCTGCCCCAAACTCAACCAAACCAAATCAACCCCCTAAACTCAACAAACAGGTAATGAGCTGTTGGCAGGCACTAAGCTTGAAACATGTGAGCTGCAACTGATAAGGGTTGGCAGAGATGTAAGGAAACAGAAAATGGGACCTTATAAAGAGAAGTTGGGCAATCTTCGAAAAAGTGGTGCTACCAGTCCTGTCAATGAATACTTAGATATGGCCCTTGCAGATTGCAGGTCCTTTGATGCAATGCTCACTGATGAGTCATTTGGAAGATCACTAATTGAAGGATATAAAATGGCCTGCTGCGGCCTACAGCCATTATGAGCTACACATTTTTTAAGGGATGTTTGTTGCAATCCCCTTTATTTTCTGCAGATGGGGTGTGGCTCTCCCATTCCAGGCAAAGTGGCTGGTACGGCCTTTGGCTGGGACAATATGGGTGCTGTTGCATGACAAGCTGAACTTCCCCTACAGGGGAAGTCACCTTCTTCCTCTCTAGTACATCATCAGGGGTGTGACAATTCCCTAAAGCACAACGGAACCACACAGAAATCTGGCAGCTTTATCCAGTTTGTAGTTATATGAATCTGCCTCATAAAAACATCTGAATCACATTTCACACTACCTACCTAGCTACATAAACGCAACCCCATCCTGTTCTTAGGACCTGAGCCTTATATTCTCAGACTATGCCTCCTTTTACTTTTTTTACCAGAGCTCTTATGACTATCGCTCCTTGCATAATTATTTGGACTTTCATGGAAGCTGCTGTTTCTGCCTGCAATCAAAAGTGACACTGTCACTCTTTGTTCATGTTAAATACAGGGACCCAAAATTTCTTTGGCTGTGATGTATTCGAGAACTCATTCTTCATTGTGGAATGGGAGGGACACCACACTGAGCCTCATGGATGACAGAGCATGGATAAGCAGCAATCCTGCAGCTGTGTCTGTGGTGCATAAGACAACCCCTAACCTCCTTCACTTCTTTTTGCCTTTCCACCACTCTGCCTTTCCAGAGACCACTCACTTTGCCAGTTGAAGACTGCCTGGTCAGCTCTGCTTGAAGTCTAGGGTCACAGAGCAGGAGACAGGCTGTAGTGCTGTGCTGCAAGTATGGAAAGCGTGGACTTAGTTTTGTGGAGGCTGTAAGGAGGTAACAGTTTGGTGAGTATTTGCACAGACACCACATCCAGTCTGGGAGGCAGAAGCTGAAATGCACCTTCTGTGTTTATAGTAAGATGGAGGTTGCTGTGCTAGGCCAAACTGATTAAGCCTGGTACCCTGCTTCAATCAGTGAACACCGGCTGCCAGAGGAGATACAAGAAATGCTATAGTAAAACAAAGATTTTTCCGCTCAGTATGGACATTTCTCATATCCTACCAATATCTAGGTCACTAGTTAATTATGTCAACAACTAGTGACCAGCACAAGTTGGGAAGGATGGAGGCTTTACACTGAACTATTCCAGTCCATGCCTACATGATTCCTCTCACTTAGCTGAAACAATAGTGAGCAAAGAACGATACCCTTCTCATCCTGTTCCTTCTGAAATATATGACAAACCCTATTGTTATCAAAGGTGCGGGTTCAAACCTGTCATTATCTCACACAGTCTGCAGTAAATATTGTGACTAAGAGTTAACAGTGTGTCAACAGTGATCATCTCTAAGTCCTGTTGGGATGCTTTGTGTGAACTCAACCAGATTGTCAGCTGCCTTCTTCAATGACAATGCAGCAACTACCCTGAATAATCATGTTTTGTCACTGTATACTACAGGTGAAAAATGCAGGTGAACAATATTTTACACACGCAGATATGTAACTGATTATATTATGAAGAATTGCAAGAACAAGACATTTATTTTTCACTTTCAGGAATTTGAATGAGAAGATCTCATTACCCAGAATCAGGATGTGTCTGGTTTGGTGAATACAGTAACAAATGGATTCTTCAAATCCCTAGTCCACAAGCATTTCAGAGAGAGAGATGGTTCAGCAGCACAAGAAAGATGTACTTTTCCTGGAAGTCTCCTGACTCAACTCCTGTCCTGTACCTAGCAGTGATTCAGTAGCATGGCAGTTATAATTGATCAAAAACATACCTCTGTTAGCAAACAGGAAGAAGCTGGGCAGCAGCACCAGGATGGCATTGGGCTCTGTGAGTGCCAAGGTGGGTGGTCACACCTGGTCAGGGCTGTGGGATTGGTAATTCAGGCAAGGTGGTCAGGCTTGCAGAGGGAAAATCTGAATTGTCTGACACTTGTGCAGGAGGATGCACAAGGAGGATGATAAGATTGATGGGCACTTAACAGGGCAAAAATGAGAGAAAACAGTGTTTCCCTTCTATTTATTTAATTGGTGCTTTACTTACCTTTTCCTTTAGATTTAATACTTTGTATAAGAGAAAGCACCAACTGCAGCACTGAAACATAGCGTGTTTATGCTATGTTATTGTACTGCTACAGACATTGTGTAATATGGTTGGAGAGAAGATGGATTATCAGCAGGTAGCCAGCAACCTGGGGAGAGTTTCTTGAGATTTGTGTGCTTCCAACCCGGTCTGCTGGGGCTTTGGGAAAAAAAGCTTAACTGTGCTCCATTTATGAAAGAGATAGTGACATCAGGACAAAAATACTTGATCCGTGTAGTTCCTGAAGTTGGGGATTACTTACGGGATATGGGTAGGGCATCGATAAAAATTCTAACAAATGAGTGTAAAACTTTTATCACGAGTCTGTCTTTAGGAACCTAAGGAACTGCTTGTACTTTCAAAAGTGTGGACTCACTGACAACTTCAGCTCCTTTCTTCTTCCTGCTTTTATTTTGTGAATGGAATAGAGCCCTGTTTTTCAGGCTTTGTGGAAGTGTTTCTACTTGCCTGAATTGGCAATCATAGAACCATAGAATATCCTGAGTGGGAAAGGGACCCACAAGCATCATAGAAGAGAATATCCTGATTTGGGAGCAGCCCATGAGGATCACTAAAATCCAGCTCCTGACCCTGCAGTGGACCACCCCAAAAATCACACCATGTGCCTGAGAGCATTGTCAAAATGCTTCCTGAACTCTCTCAGGCTTGGTGCTGTGATACTTCCCTGGGGAGCCTGTTCCAGTGCCCAATCACTCTGCTGAAGGACCTTTTCCTAATAACTAACCTAAACCTCTTCTGACAGAGCTTCTTGCCATTCCTTTGGGTCATGTCACTGGTTACCAGAGAGAAGAATATGCATCAGAAACTAATAGGATGACTCCCCTTCTTTCTCTGTCTTTTATTGGAAGTTATTTAAAATTATCAAATCTCCACAGATGGATAAGCCATCAAAATACAATTAAATTGGAATGAAAATTTTCTGTTGAATGCCTCCTCTCTCACCACTCCAACGTCCTGATTTGAGGTTCCTTCCTATCAGTCAGATCCCTGCACCAATCATTTTGTGGTCACATCCCTCCTGTCTCCGAGTGCCTCATTGGGGAGAGAATAATCTGCCCAAATTATCCTAAAGAGAGGTTATGGTTTCACTGATTAAACTCCTTGGGGTAGTGATGTGTCCACTGAAGCTTATGACTGCAACTGATGATTAGTTTCAAGCACAGTCCCAATGGCAAAAAAGGCTCCTCCTGCCGAATTTGGTTAGTTTTCACAGCTGAAACGTTTGTTGATGACTTGTGTGTGAATAGGTCTTGTTGGTGAGCAATCTTCTCAAACATCTTGATTACATTTGTCTTATTGCCAACTTCTGTTGACAGCCTTTTGTAGGAAGGAGAGGATGTCATGCATGTAGAAGTATGTCTTCATTTGTTAGGTCTTTTTCTGTTTCCCGGCACATGGATCAAAAATGGCCCCATTGTCTTGTTGCTGTAACTTAATTGCACAGATCAGAGTTCACATTAATTTTCTGACCCTGAATGTAGCTTTCTTCCCCTGTTGGTACTTTGTAGGGATTTGGTCTTAAGGGAGCTCCTTCCTTACTGATGGAAAAAATGACTTTATGTTCACTAAGTTCAAAAGAGGACCTTGGCTTCCAGCCAGATGTGCTGATCTGTGGGGCATGTCTGGGTGTATAAGGCATGACCACCAAGAAGAGAATGTCACCTATGGGCCTATGTTTGGAAAAGACTTGTAGGAGTGCTACCAACAAGCATCTGTTGGTAGCAGACCAATGTCTGTGCAGTGCTCTTGGGTGTATGTCCACTCTCTCTTAAGCAACTGAGTGAGCCCTGAGAAAGAAAAAAGGGTGCTGTGCTGCATACATCACTTCCCAGACATTGCCCTGTCTGTAATCCACAGCTTCTGTGGACTTCCCTTTCAGCATAACTGTTGCTTTGTCTAAATAAGCAGCAACAGCATCTAAAGAAGCAATAGATTTTGAGACAACTGGAGCAATCATTCTTTGATCCCTGGCAAACCCCAGGGGCTTGATTATTATCCAGTGAAAGGAGTCGAATAAATGAGTTTTCAGGAGTAGGGATCCCAAAGAGTTCAGGCTGGAGGAGGATTAGAGTGAAGGGTGAGAGGGTGTGCCCTGCTCCCAGGATAATGAGGTCAGTCATGAGCAAGCCACAGGGTCATCTCAGATCCCAGCACTTTACAGGACTCACATGCATTTTCTAGGAGCAGGCAGGAATGTTTCTTTCCATAGACCTTTGTCACCTCCTTGGAAGCTGATCAAACACTTTTTAATAAAAACCACCATTTGACTTCTAATGTTTTTGTACTGATTAAGAACATTGATTTGGCTGACTGAACAAGGGAACCAATTGTGGCTCAGCTGCTTTATGTTGGAAAAGCTTTGATTGGACTGAGTGGGAGTTTAAGGTACTCTATAAAATGAATTTTGGTGATAAGCTTATAAACTGAATTTGAACCTTGCACAGGCTCCAGAGGGAAGGAATAAACAGCTCAATTTGTATTCTCTAAAGATACACACCAAGCTTTCCCTTTAACCTTTGGGTTTATTACCTTGGGGGTCAGACTGTTTCTTAAACTATTTGAAATTATTTGTCCAGATTAGCTGTCCATGCTGAAGATGGAGGGCTTTAAGGATGGTTCCCAAGAGCCCCGAAGCCAACTATAATGAATGAGTTTGGTGTTTTACTCAGAGGAAAAAAAGCTGAATGAGTTATAGGTCTGCTAAATAGCCCCAGTTCATTCACACAAAGTTGAGGATGAGGTGCTTATCTTAATCCCTACATGATATCGCTAGAATAGCTTATTTTAAGGGCATTCCTATCTGAGATCTTCCCTCCCTCATTACTTATCAGTCTCTGTAGTTATATACAGGTGATAGAAGACACCGGTATTGGACAGGAAACTCCAGAGAGCATGTAGGATTCATCTCCACTTTCTGCTGAAGCTGGTGACCTAATTTGCAGGGGATCAAGTAGAAGCAAGCTCAGATAGTCTCCTGTGAAATCCTCTGATCCAATAAATCTGAGGAGGGTGTACATGCATAGGCGTCAGTCAGATGAATCTGATAACTGGTCAAAAAATTATTCATCACCAGTGGTGTGTGCAGCACGGATCCCAGCACAGCCATTATGGAGAGTCCAAGGCTGCTGCAAACCCCAGGCACAAAGGATTTGCACATTGCAGCAGCGATGTGGTCTTTGCCCAGAAGAGATTTTCTTTAGAAGGCGAGGTTGTGATCTGTCTGAACAGATGTCTAAATATTTTATCAGAGGAGTTATACCACTGATGTATAAGTCTCACAACTGTAGGAAAAGTGACTTTTTCAAGGTGGAGGGTGAAGTCTGGCTCTGTGATGGCCTTCTGCATACCTGTGTCACTCCCACTGTCACGCTGCTCCGGAAGTCTCCCCACATCTATTCCAAGAGTTAATTGTTAAGACCCAGTAGCACCCTGAGCTTCTGCAGTCATTCCTTCTTCCCAGCTTCAAACCAAATCCACTTCATTTATTACAATAAATGGAATATTTTTTTAAACCTAGATTACAGTTTGTGCCCTAAGTATGTGCGTCTTTATCTTCATCCCTCCCAGTGACTTCTACACTGATACCAAACTCCAGGTAAGTGTAGAGGCCTCAGTGGTGTCAAAATTACACTAAATTTCCATAAAATTGGGAGAGCAAATAATTCAAATTCACTTCTACTGAGAGAGAAGTCTTGCCAGATATCACCGTGGAAGGGGAAAGAGGGACAAAAAGAAAGACATAAGAAACAAGTCTTCATTTGCTCATTCTGTTGTACACACTCATTTTGCGTTTTTGTTTTCTCATGACTCATTGTTCTCTAAACCTTACTTGGGATTTGAAGTGTAAATTAGTATACTAGCAATAAAAAATTCATACCATTAGCCCGTGGGTGCTCTCAGCATTGTGTCTGAAAAGCCCTAAAGCTCACCTGGTATTGACTCTCCACCCATGGCAGAGGTAGAATTTAAGTAGCACTGAACATGCCAAGGGAACAAGTCTGCTAGAAGGTGGATCAAGTCTATTCATCAACCAGTTTCACCATATGCTGAGGGAATGTAATAATATACATCTAAATTAGAGACAAATTGCAAAAAACTAATTTGTGAACTTAGGGCCCCGTTTCTTGGAGTAAATGTCTTCTGCTTCCACTGCCTTTGCCTGTGTAGAAATAACTATGGGAAAAAGCATCGCAAACCACCAGCTTCTGCAAGTCTTCCGAGGGCACTTCTTCACATGCTCCCATTCAGGAAACACAGACTTCCTGAACACTTGGTTTCCAGCAGAATAACTTTACTCTCTTCATCTAGCCTGCTCTCTTCATCACACATTATTTTATTCATCTGCTGTAAAATAGCAAGTTTTAATTGGCAATCTGGCTCTGGTTTACTAATATATCCTTGTGCGTGGAAAAAGACCTTGAATTCTATGTACTCATTCTCAATCAACATCAGCTTGGTATTAACTCAATGTTATTACATTATTGATTTTATTCATCCCGAGAGCTACATCAATTTATCATGGAATTTACACTTCTTTAACAACCAACACAAGTCAAGATCATTTGTTAGGCTTGCAATGTAGACTAGAAGGTTTTTGGAATCTGATCTCATTTTTCTTTACATTTGTTTATATTTCCAGTTAATCTAAATTCCTATCTTGCCCCTTTGAACTCGCAAGCAACTGTAAATACTTCTGATAAATTTCCATGCTAAAAACTGTATTGCAACATAGTTCTTAAAAAAAAAAAAAAAAAGAAAACCAACCACAAAATATCCAGTCCCTATGATGTGTTGATGTAACTGGTTCAGGGAAACAAACCGTTAGGTGCTTTAGGTTACACAGTGGTCGATGTAAACTATAAAATCTGTAACTTCAGTCATGCATTTGGTTCTGCTATACAGTAGTTTTAACTCATGTCTTGAAGGTGTGTAGCAAATAAAACATAGCAATGTCTGTTCCCATTGCATTTTACTGGCTAACTTATTTGGAACAGATAAAGAAATTCTGAGAAAGCTCGTTACCTGCTTCTGCATTTGTTCAGTCTTCCTATCTGGCTGGACTCTGTGATGGCTGGAGAGATACTGAAAAGATGATGTCAGAAGAGTGGGAAATGAAAGCTGAAGGGAATTTTAATTGGATACTTTGAACTGTTGATTTAAAAAAAAAAAAAAGAGTAAATGACTTCGTAGCTGAAATGCTGATTTTGCAATTGGGAGAAAGGATGTGGAACACCGGAGAAGCCACAGCACTGATTGGTGTTAACAGAGATGCTTTTTACAGGGCTAAAGCACCTTTACTATCTTCTTTCACCACTGCTGGCTGGAGTGCAAGGGACAGTTGTAAACTTTGTTATGCTATATAGTAATTTTATCACACACTGCTGTGTGTTGGTCCTATTCTTGTGTCTGTTACCTGAGTATAGTAACATACTATTGCTTAGTAGTAAGAGGACAGAGACCAGTCAGAAACACAAAGATGGACTCTAATTAAAATAAAAGGGCCATTTCAGCTGCATTTAACTTAAAGTGCATGAGTAAGCTAGAAAAAGGAGGATTGCAAAATCTGTGTGTTCATGGCATTGCCAACCTTCAGTGTTACCTAGCACAGTTGGGATTACATCATCAGAATAAGCTTTCATCAGTTCATCACGGTTTGGTTATGTGACACAATTCTAAACTCAGCATGCAAGTGATGCTTTCATGTAAATTTGTCCCTTTCGGAGTATTGCAAACACTGTCAGAAACTCCATCCTGCCATAGCTTGCCATGAAGTGCCTAGGCAGAGGAAGCCACACCTCCCAAAAATATCAAATAAAAAAATTTGGAGCTAGAGGATTTGTATGAACTTTCTCCTTGAAGTTCCCGAAGCAGGACTTTCTTGGACATGTTGCTGAGAAGAGTTTCAGGAACATATAGTACCAGTAGTTTCCACAGCAATATCTTGGTTTGGGTCTCAGCATTTCATATGATGAAGAAAGGTGGATACCTAGGTACCTGAGTGTTTGTGAGGTTTGAAATAGATGCAAAAGACAAGGAAGAGAAGACCAAGAACTTCCTTTGGATTGTCTGGGTAGACAAATGGAGGTTTTATGCTTTTGCTGCTCTGATAGCACAGCTAGCTTGCATCAGAAGCCTTTATGTGTTCACTGTTTGCCTAGTGGTAGCTGTGATGCTCAGTGGGTTGTAGCAAGACGTTACAACTCTTCTCAGGCTGAGCTGCGCAGTGGGAACTCTCCTCCAGGTCAGACCTGGCATCACCAAAAGTCCAAAGAAGGCACAAACCAGAACAGCTCTGTGGCACTGGAGGCAGCAGGAAGAAATAGAGCAGCTGAAAGGCATGATCTGCTCCTGCCATTATGTGTTTTGCCAGCCAGAGGTTGAGTGAGAAGCTGCTGTGGAGCTGTAGCAAAGGGCTCACCACTATTCCATAGAGACTGGCCCATTCATGGGATTTGAGAAGAGTTGAGATGGTACCCCAGCTGCTGTTTCAAGGGGTATGGAGGGGTGGCAATTTACTCAAGTGTTCCCTCATCACTGGCCAGGTGCACAGGTAAGCAGGCTGTGGCCTTTGCCAGCTTCTCAGACCAAGCCACAGGAAGCCCTAAGGGCCTTTATAAACCCAGGCTGCAATTCCATGGGTGCTGGGCAAGAGCAGGAAGGTGACCGCTATCAGATTAGCCACTGACTTTGTGCTGCCCTTACACCACTCATAGGAGGATGCGATGCAGCAGAGAGGGCAGAGCAGCAAGAGCAATCAGCGCCTCATCCAGCACCCAGCACGCTTGTACAAGGCTAACCCACCAATGATTTTAAACGAGCATGAGTAGCAAAAGCTGATTTATCAAAGGTTTGCAACACGTGGCATTTGGCTTGGCACTAGGCACACTAATGCTGGCTTCAACATGTTGCTGGATCACAGCTCTGGTCTGTGGCTTTGCCAGGGTGTTTGGATGGGTTAGTAGAGGTACTTGGCTGTGCTGGGGAGGTTTTGGCTTGTTCACCTTTGCTGCCAGTGCTGCAGCAGCATGTAGGCTCCAGCTGCTGCGGCTACAAATCACTGAGCCCCCAGGCCAAGCCCTTGGGCTCCTCGGAGGGATATGACTTGCAGCAGCTGCACTGTGCCACCTTGAACATTAAAATATCTTCACTTGTTGCTCAGACTCCCTTGTTTTCCTTTTGCTGGCTCTGCGCAGCTTACTGCCATCTCAGGAGTCCATCTCAGCAAAGGTCATCCAAGTCATGTTTTCACACATAGAGAAAACTTTTCTCACCCTGCTTTGTAACCATGGTGATTTGTTTTCTTTTAAATTCCTTTCCCTTAGATTCAATGCTATCTTTAGATGTCATCCTGTTTTGACAAATGTCCGTGTAGTTCCTGATACTATGAGGGAACTGTGGCATGACAAGGACTGGCTTAAGTAACAGCTGCATAACTCTGTCAAGGATGAATGATGTGGCCCGTGCCCTTTTTGGAAACACTCCTGTTTTCAGTCATTCCTGCTCTGACACAGCATCCGACAGCCAGTCATGGCCTGGCTTGCTCAGGTTTTGGTCTTTCTTGTTGCCCTGACCCTCTGCAAGTATCTCATCACTGCAGAGTTTTGATCACTTTCTGGAATTTACAGCCTGAGAGATTGGAGAGTTGGGATGTACAAAGCTGGCAGGACAGGGAAATGGGCACTGAAGACTGAAATGGTTAACCCTCCTGGGATCTGGGCTCTCAACCTGGCAAAGACCCAATGACATGCCTTGGGGCTGGAGCATGGGCCTAGAAGTGCTCTTCCTGCCTCACAGGATGGGCCAGTTCTGTTCTGGATGCTGGTAAGCAGAGGCTATGGAGTTTGAGGATGAGTGGTATAGAGTCCCCTGAAATTTTGTAGCTGGCACATAGTTTATGTATCTTTATTCTTTAAAGAATAATTACTTCTTCTGTTTTGTGCTAATATTATGCACAACCTGGTAAATATAAAATCTAAAGAGTTTTGTTATCTTTTATTACTCGAAGAGAACTTTAGATTTGCAGTACTGAAGCAACATAAATATTTTCTTTGCTTCTTGCAACATTTTGTAATAAACCACTTATGCTCTGGATATAGTCGCTTGTCCCTCTGCAGATGCATATTTACTGGAGGTAGCTAACATAGTGCCTTTGCTCATTTAAATGTCACAGTTTTCCTGAATGGTTTTCTCTCCACAATGCGGACGTGAGCAGGAGACACACCAGTTCTCAGGCTTCCTATCTTGCCTGGATGAGGCTGCCATGTGGACCTGTGGAAAGACAGCAAATGTCCCCCCAGAGAGATGTTTTGCCAGCTAGAGAGGGTTCACGGGGCAGCAAAGGGGCAGCAAGGCTGTCAGCCTCTCTTCTGGCATCTCTGGCTATTTAAGCAACCTATGCTTAGGAGGGCTTAGAAGCCTTACCATTCAAGTTCATATTTCAGACTCATCAAATAAAAATATTATTGAATATCTGGCCTAAATTATAGACCATACAGTCTGACATCACCATCAGCTAAATCATCAGATGACATTTCTGTCCTATAATGGACTGTATAAACCTCAGCTTAAAATGGTGAACAAAATTATCCCATCGTTATCCAACTGATTTAATGCCAATGTGCATTCAGAGGCACAGAGGTGATCTTTAGCATTGCATGTGAACTTTATGTTTCTTTAATTAACTGCATCATACTACATGTTGGCAAGAAGCCGTAATGATACTTCATCCTTCCCTTGACCGAACAGCAGAAAGTCACAGTGATAATACCATCAAGAGATAGACTAGGTCTTGATTTAAGAACTACTTTAAATACCACAAAACAAAATCCCTTTCAATAGTTCAATATTATATACTCAAAATGCTTCTGCCTTAATGAGTTCCTTAGTATAAATGGGTGGGACCAAAATCTATAACTGGATCATATATAGCTTTACAAACAGCTATCCAAATAGCTACAAGCCTTGAGCATTGTGCAAGTGGTTGTAGGTAGGACCTGTAAAGTATGATAAAGTTAGGTCAATTGTGTTTACTTATGAGAAAATATTTGTCTTTACCTAAGACAACATTGAGGGTTCAGGATGTGTCAGGCTTCCTCTCCAGGGATTGCCCACGTAATGATTCTCAGCTTTTTTTCTGTCTGGCAGTGTTTGGTACCTGCCTGGGTGCAGCTCCTTGCCCAGTCCCCAGCCCTCCTCCTGCCTTATTTTTCCTGCCTTTCACTCAATCCCAAGAGTCCTGCTGCTCTCTGCCTGTGTATCTCCCAATGTTGGCTGGATGCTGGGTCAGGTCCAGGATCCCAGGCTGGCCTTGAGCCCTTGGGCATCTGTGGAGGCACTTCCCTGGTCTCCAGCAAGGTGTTGAAGCAGCCTAGGCTGGCACAGCTCCATGCCTCACTCCGTGCTTATATCTCAGGACATAAGATGGAGATGTAACCCACATTCCAGGAGATGAATACTCCTGGTCTGCCCTTGAGTACTGGGCATTAGGCAAAGGTGATATGGTGAGAATGCAGCTGAGGGCTCCAAAAGCTGTATAGTGGTCACTGGTTTTGAAGCTTGATCTCCTTCAAAGTAAGATGACAAAAGGTCTCTGTTGATGGAGTTGCTAAGTTCTTACCCTATTTTGAGCCAGGTGGCTCCATGGACTGGGAAGCATGATCTTTTTTGTCACCTTGAGCCGGCACAGCTATACAAGCTGTTACATTTTCTGAGCTGAATCCAACAGATCTGCTTCCATGTCTTGTCCTCCTGCTCCTTCCCCTTATGTAGGCCCATGCTGAAGGTGATGTGCAGGATTCAGCATCCTATGTGTTCCCTTTCACAGGAAGCCAGTACCAGAAAGTCCCCGTCACCCCTGCCTCTGGCAGCTCATTCCCCATGCCAAGTTCCAGGCTGATGCCACAGGGACAACCATCACCAGCCGAGGGCATGGGAGGGGACTCTCTCACCCTCCCAGAAAATTCATAGGTAACTCCACCCTCGGCCCATCTTCTCTGCCCAGCATTTAGAGAAGCTTCATATGTTTGCTTTTGTTTTGGGTTTAAATATGTGCTTAGCTATCTCTTGGAGCTATCTCAAATCCAGGGGTGTGGTGAGGCTGCCTAATTTAACCCAGCTTGTGACATCCATAGATGGTTAGCCTGTCTCCATAAGGCTCTTTTATCTCCTTCATTTAGGTTAGTTTAATAGCTGATCATTTAAATTCCTTATCTCCACTCTTCTTTAAACTTAATGAGACATAGTCTTAGGTTTGCTGGCAATTGAGACAAAGGAAGTAAACCCTCTCAGAAAACAGAAAAGGCCCCAGCAGAAGTCTGTGGTGCTTGAGAGCCAGTCTTTCAGAACACTGCTTCAGTCGTCTTCCCAGGAGGGATCTGGTTGCATACTGGGTCACGCTTTTATGAAAGGAGAAGAAATGGCAGGATGTTCTGGGTGCTCATGTGAGGGCCCAGTTCCTCCCCAAACTTTCATCACACACACTCCACTTGTCATTTCCTGCCCTGGGGTCCTGCAAAACCCAACCACCAGGCACAGTGCCTGCCACACCAGTCATATCCTTCACACATCAGTGGAAATGCTCAGGCACTGAACTTGAGAAGCTGCATCCCCAACCCCCTGGAGTCACTCGAAGAGCAGAAGTCTCCAGCTTTCACAGGGTTAGAGTTTCAGCCTAACCATCACTCTGTTTGAAAAGCTACAGGCCAAAAATACCCACAAGGATCCACAACATTGGTCTCTACCAATATGCTCCGATTTTAATGTATTTGCATGTAATCTTCTCAATGAGAGTTTTCCCACTAAACTCTTGTTCTGACATGATGAGGAATGTTTAAGCTAGCAAAATGGAAAACACAGCAGGAAGATATGAATGCCTGAATGGAAACAAAGAGGGCAAGTGTGGTTACCTTTTTCTCCACCCTGCTTTTCCTCCTGCTGGCCCCGTCACCATGGGTTTTGGCTTCCAGCATTGCCTCATGGTGGTCCTAAAGGGAGCACGCGTGACAAGTGTGCAGCAGCATCCTGGTTGTCATGCTTGTGCTTTCTTGTTGTACATGGTGATATACTGCATGTCAGACACCAACTCATCAAGTCTGCATGGAGCTTGTGTTCAACTCACTGAGTGAGTGCCCCAGGGCTATTTTTTAATTCAGAGTAAGGTGGATCTCCACGTCATCACAAAGGGGGATTCCGCTCAAGAGCATTGCTTGCTGCCAGGGATTTGTGAAGTGCAAGGGGAGTGATGTATTGTCTGTTGGGGAGATGTGTTGTCTGTTGGGAGGATAATTACAGTGCTGACATTTTTGATAACGTAGGGCAATATGCCACTGAAAGAGTGTTTTTCAGTCCTCAAGAAGATGGTATTTCCTCATCTCAGTCTTTTATGTTTTTAAACCTACTCATGGGGTGAGGTCATAGAGGACATGAAAAGTGAGAAACTGAGCTCTAGGTTAATGGCATAAATATGAGTCTAACAATCCCCCTTCAGTATTGGACTCCTTCTTGGTAAGAGGGAAGGAGATGGGCACCCTTTCTCTAGTGCAGTCAATCCCACCAAGCCAATGGCATGATATCCTCATAGGTGAATCCAGGAGGTGCAGACTGGATGAGTGAGGTGGATTGAGAACTATCTGAACAGCAGATCCCAGAGCGTCATGATAGTGACACAGAGCCTAGCTGGAGGCCTGTCATTAGTGGTGTACCCCAAGGTTCAGTACTGGGCCCAGCATTGTTTAAATTATTCATCAATGACTTGGATGAAGAGATAGATGCTTCCTCAGCAAGTTCACTGATGACACTAAGCTGGGAGGAGTGGCCTACATGTCAGAAGGTTGTGCAGCCCTTCACAGGGACCTTGACAGGTTGGAGAGATGGGCAGAACAGAACATTCTGAAATTCAAAAGGCAGATGCAGGGTCCTGTGCCTGGGAAAGAATAACTCCATGCACCACTACAGGCTGGGGGCTGACCTGCTAGAAAGCAGCTCTGTGGAGGAGGACCTGGGGATCCTGGTGGACAATAGGCTGTCCATGAGCCAGCAGTGTGCCCTTGTGGCCAAGAAGGCCAAAGGTATCCTAGGGTGCATCAGGAAGAGCATGGCCAGCAAATTGAGGGAGGTGGTCCTGCTCCTCTGCTCAGCCTTCGTGAGGCCACATCTGGAGTGCTGTGCCCAGTCCTGGACCCCTCAGTACAAGAGAGACATGGAGCTCCTGGAGTGGGTGCAGCAGAGGGCAACAAAGATGTTGAGGGAACTGGAGCAGGAAAGGCTGGGGGAACTGAGAGCCTTAAGAAGAGACACTGACCTTATCAATGTCTGTAAGTATCGGAAGGGAGGGTGCCAAGAGGATCAACCTAGTCTCTTCTCAGTGGTGGATGAGAGGGAGCAACTGATGCACAGGAAGTTCCACCTGAATATGAGGAAGAACTTCTTTACTGGAACTGAATGCACACTGGAACAGTTTGCCCATAGAGGTTGTGGAGTCTCCCTCACTAGAGAATACTCAAAACCATCTGGATGCACTTCTGTGCAATGTGGTCTGGGATGACCCTGCTTGAAAAGGGACGTGGGACCAGATGACCTCCTGTGGTCCCTTCTGTCCTTACCTATTCTGTGATTCTGTGATTCAGTGATTCTTTGATTCTTTAATTCTGTGATTCTGTGAATGGCAGCTGCACACAGTTCTTTCCATCTCTGTTGTTTTCCTAAGGGTATATTCAGTTCACTCCAGAGGAACAAGGATCCTGGCCACATTATGTCAGTTTGTGGCAGGCAGTTGTGTTGTGGGCCCTGTACGAGGTTCAGATCCTCTGCAATGTGCTCCATGAGCACCACAAGTGCTTCTGAGGGCCCACTGTGAATACCTGTCCTTACAGGATTGCAAAGTCCCTGCAATGCTTTCCAGCTGTGTGTCAAGTCTGGTCTGGAGAAGTCAGCCTTAGGCGGAAATAGACTTCAAGGGTTAGCTGCACACAAATATACTGATTAATGCTTTTTTCCCCAAATACAGACCTGTCTAAGATGGACTAAACACAGACCACCAGAAATACAGACTGTCCCTTCTTTATATCAATTTTTTTCAGAAGCTCTTAATTTTGGATGTATTTCAACTAGTGACCTTGGCTGGAAAAGTACCAGATCCCATGCAGTGCATGTTGGGGATACCCTGTCTTGTTAATAAGTACCTTCATTTCAGAGTATTGTCTGTTTATTTTAGAAGGTTTACCCCCTCTCCCTGAAAAAGCAGAGATGAATTGGGATAAATACAGACAGGAAATGGTTTCCCTGGCAACACTAAGAATGCATAAGAACAACTTCATCATTCACTTTTATTCCTTAGATACACTTTTAAAAGAAGTTTGAACTACATTAAAAGACATCTCCTGTTCACAGCACAGCACCCAAGTCAGCAGAATTAATCAGCCCTAATTTTACTTTCAGTGAGACAGGAACTAAGTCCCTTTAAAAAACAGGGGTGTAAGGTCTTAGTTTCCAGGGAATGAAAGCTGAGTCAAAAGAGGAGTTCATTCAGATTCAATGCTGGTCAAAAAAAAGCCGCTTTATGCAACATTCATCTTTGCTGAAGTGGAACTCACACTAACAAACTTCCAGTGTATCCTGCTCAGAGCCTGGGGTTTTGGTGAAGCCTGGGTCAGATTGTAAGCAAAATCTAATCTAGTTGCGTGAGTGCTGGAAAGGAAATCTGTGAAACTGTTTCTGAGAGGTTATTAGTGGAGACATCAAAGATTGATGCGATGTAATTTCTACTCCTGTCACGTTGCATTAACACATCCCCCCTCCCTCTTGATCTGCTTGCTATTCCTGCCAGCCTCCTCACGTGCTGCCAGGTTCAGGAGAGACATTTCAGCAGCTTGGATGACTTTACTTCCCATCTGGAATGGTGTGTCCAGCCTCAGAAGCCAGACGAGACCTCACTGGGCACATCTTCCTCCCCAGGCTGGTCTATAGTCTGTGAGTAGGAGGGGTTGTTACTGAGGGAAAGCTGTTCAAGAAGCAGGTTTCAGGCTTAGACCTGACAGATTTCTACTTGCAGGGTAGGCAGGATCTCCCCTTTCTCTTCATTAAAGAGAGATTAGATGGCCCAGCAAAGGTCATGGCACCCCAAGGACCTGGTGTTCAACTAGCTTCCTTGTCTCATGTCCTTTCTGGGTTCACTGCTTCCCAGACCAAATCCTCTCTACCGTGTGTAAGGCCCATTTTCTTGGTTCTGATCTGCCTAAACAGCATTAGATTCATCTTTAGTGAGTGCTGGGAATTAATCCACAAGCACAGATAACAAGCTGTGTTTCTACTGAACATGTTATTGATGTTACAGAAAGAGCACTCATTGCTGTTGACATCTGCAGATGATAACAGAGAATGTTTGATACCAAGTCATAGGAGGATCAGTGGTTTAGCTGGGTGCAAACTAACAACATGTGCTTCAACATATGTATAATGTGAAGTCACAGATCCTACGAACAGAAGTGGCAGACCAATGAGATGGTCTCCAGGGCCTCTGGCTGAGAAGAGGGCTGGTCACTGTTTACTTTTGCCTGCATGAGGACAGATAGTTGATGGCAGAATGCTTTTCGTTCCAGCAGTTGAATACAAAAACAATGAGAGGAAGCTGAAAGTAAGCAAATTCAGACAAAAATAACATGCATTTTTCTATTATGAATCTAATAGTCATTGGACTTGAATGACTTCAACCAAGGTTAAAGTGTTTTCTCCCTCATAAGCAACTTAACATTTACGGTGTTTTCTTAAAGGTAGATCTTTGATCGCTTCCTGGAGGTCCTCTGAGCCAGGTTCACAGAATCACAGAACATGCCAAGTTGGAAGGGACCCACAAGCAGCATCAAGTCCAACTCCTGGCCCTGCACAGGACCATCTGCAAGAGTCACACCATGTGCCTGAAAGTATTGTCCAAATGCTTCTTGAACTCTCTCAAGCTTGGTGCTGTGACCACTTCCCTGGGGAGCCTGTTCCAGTGCCCAACCACCTGCTGGATGAAGAAGCAGTGAAGAACCTTTTTCTGTTATCCAACCTAAGCCTCCCCTGACACAACTTCAGACCATTCCCTTGGGTCCTGTCACTGGTCACCACAGAGAAGAGATCAGTGCCTGCCATTCTTCTTCTCCACACAAGGAAGTTATAGACTGCAATGAGGTCTCCCCTCAATCTGCTCTTCTCCAGGCTGAACAGACCAAGTGCTCTCAGCCACTTCCTGTACAGCTTCCCCTCAAGGCCCTTCACCATCTTTGTTGCCCTCCTTTGGACACTCTCTAATAGCTTACATCTTTCTTATATTGTGGTGCCCAAACCTGCACACAATATTCAAGGTGAGGCCACCCCAGTTCAGAGCAGAGAGGGACAATCACCTCCCTCAACCAGCTAGAGATGTTTTGCCTGATGCCCCCCCGGACATAGTTGGCCCTCCTGGCTGCCATGGCACTGCTGACTTGTATTCAACTTGCCATCGACCAGGACCCTCAGGTCCCTTTCTGTGGCACTGCTTTTCAGCATCTCATTCCCCAGTCTGTACAAACATCCAGAGTTGCTCCATCCCCAGTGCAGAAGGTTATGTAGGAGATCAGAAAAAATAGTCACAGTGGTACCCTTCTGGTATTAGAGCCTACCGCATGAGGAGCAGAGCAGCAGGATAAGGTAGTCCAATATCATGGCCCAGCTAGTAGGCTCAGCCTCTTGGACGGACTGATGGGAAGAAGGGAATATATGGTGCTTCCACATCTTTTATGGGCTCTGTTATTTGCAGGAGATTGCTGATACACAGCTTCCTTTCCGCAGGCCTGTGGGAACTGAAGACCCCCAAGAGGGAGTATGTCTTATTTTACCAGTCCCAGTTTATTTGGTTTTGTCATCAGCTAATTCCATGATCAGTAATATTATTGCTGCCTTGTATTAGAGGAAGGGGTTGATGTTTTCTTCTAGGACAGATTAATAGCATCTTTGAAATAGCTCTTTCTGGTGCAGCTGATGGTGAGCAGAGAGCACACCATGACAGATGGTGCTGGAGGAACTTTAAAGAGGATGGTGGTGTGAGAGACTGAAATGTTAAGGGTTAATGATTCAAATGATAGGCCATTTGCAAAAGCAGCATGGTCCTTTGCTGAGGCCAGGTTTTCGACCCCCAACTGAAGGGGAGGAGGGTTTTTGACTGTGTGGTTGTGAAACCTCTGATCTGCATAAGAACAGCCCGGGTGCAGAGGGGATGTGCAACCACCAGGGAGGATGACCAAGACAAAGCATCCTTTGACAGATAAGAAGCAGATCCTGTGAGGCAGAATAAAGCTTTTTATGATGTCAATGTCCTCCCTTACACAGCTAGCTCAGGTGTAAAACTCTCCTCTGGGAGAGGTGTCAGGATATTCTCATTCACAGGTAGGCCTGAAGTATTCATCCCATCTGATAAGGCGTAAGTGGCTCAGCTATTCTGGCCTGGCATGACAAATAGTAGTTATGTCTTAAAACTGATCATAAACCATCAAAGATTTCTGAAGCCCTCCCCAGACTCATTTTTAGGGCCTTCCATCAGAGGACCGCACAGGATCCACAGTATTCCAATAGACAGTGTAAAACTCCCCCTGCCCCAGGAGTAGTACCTGGGCATTCCCACCTGAACCTTAAAGTATATTAACTATGTGTTTCATGTGCTTCACCCACCTCTGATGGATCAAGACTGTGACCATCATACATTAAATTGCAACAGTCAAGTCTCATCACTGGATCCACAGGAGGTGAAATTTTTCCTATACACTATCTGCTCTTATCCTTTCTTTTTCTTTCTTTTCTTTATGTATTTTCTTATGTGATATCTTAATACTTTTATATTGTTGCATTTCTATAGATAATAACCAACATGGTTACATACCTTCTTCCCGTTGAAACCAAATTGTTCTAAAATAAACTTGCTATATATACAGATACATATAAACACTGGTCATTTAGTGTGTTTAACTCTAATCTGCCTCAAGGGATATTTTAACAAGAACCTCAGTTACCCTCACCATCAGGGGGAGTTGTAACAGATGTTTACTGGGGAGGTTAGGGATTTGCAAAGAGCCCCAAAACCTGCATCTTGTTACCACTGATCTTGTACCAGTCTGGATTAGCCCATAATAGGAAATGATGCTGTAGCCAAAGACAGCCCTAGGAACTAATGGCACTTCCTCATCTCCAAGGGTCTGATTAAACTCAGAAACTATTTCTAAAGCTGCTTCTGCATTTCTATCTAGAGTATTACTAACTTCAAATGCAAAAAAAAAAAAAAAATCCAAAATGCTGCAATGCCATAATGATGAAATATTACTGAGGTGTGGGTGGTTTTGTTCTCTAAATGAGTATGTATTTTTTGTTTCACGATCAAAGTTCAACAATTGTATGTTGCATTTCTTCTCTGTGAGGTGAGATTGTCCCACATAAGGTGCTTGGTATGAGGGATGACTTCCTTTTTCACCCTGCACTTCTTAGACAAGATATTTCAAAAGATATACCTTTGTTCAAGAAGGCTCAGTGCTGGGTGGCCCAGTGAACGAGGTTGTGGTACCCAGACTGGGTAACCGCAGCACTCTCTTTCTGGTTTTAAGCTACAAAAGAGGATTTCCTGAGCACAAGGAACAGGACGGCTAAGAGAGGTAGTCCAGCATTGTGACAAAACCCCGAGACCCATCTTCTGGGAAGAAACAACAGGAAGAACAGAGGACTCCTCAGTGGGGAACTTGACAGGGCCCATGCCCTGCAAAGGGCTTCTCAATGCAGTGTGCAAACCAGGGCGGTGGTCTGGGATCCAGAGCAGCAGAAGCCATGGGGCATGCCCTAGACTTGCATGGTGACAAAACATGTGGAGCTCCTGTTTTGGGAATGAGATCCCTAAGGGCCTGGCTGTGCCCCTGCCTGCCCTGGGTGTGTGGAAGGAGGAGGTGTATATGCTCTCCTGGCTAAGATACAGCAGGGTTTGGCTGGTGGGTGGGTAGTGTCTCCACACCTGCCCTAGCTCTGCTCCTGCGCAGGATTAGCTCTGTGGCAAAACCCTCACTGATTGCAGCATTTGTTGCCTAAGCCCCTCTCTCCATGCGTCTGTGCTTCTCTGCCACATCTATCAATTAAGCAAAAGCTCCAGACACCTCCGTGCTCATGCAATGTTTTAATTATAAAGTAGTTTGCTTCTGATTGACAATTACTCTGCCTGGAAATGGGCCTTTGAGGTGTGGTGGGCTTTTGAGACCTGTCTGTCACTTTCATCAGCCTTGTCCCCCTCTCCATCTGGCTGCTGAAGCATGAGGTCTTGTAGGCTTTTGTATGAAATAAGAGCACTAAAAAAGTTAAGAAGTGGATTGGGCTGGCCTTCGCGGAGGCTGTAGCTTTGGTTTTTTTCCCTTTCCCTCTTAGTTGAGAATAGGAAATGTCTGATATTCATTACAGTTCCCAGGCTAACCCAATCATGCTGTGGCACCTGGCTCTTTCTTCCAGATGTGCTGTAAGCAGAGAAAGTAGATAGCGGCAGCACACAGTCTGCCACTGACCTGAGTCTGCTAAAGGCAGAGAGACTACCCTGGGGAGAACACTTTTTAGAAGCACAGTCCTCATTTCAGATGCTGGGATCTACATGTGGTCTGAGGGGTCACAATGGGGGTCTCTACAATGGGAAACCCAGGGGGCAGGGCTGAGTGAGGGGAGCAGGCGGAGTCTTCTTGCTCTGAAAGCCCTGAGGCTAAAGACCAGGGACAGAAATGCAGATGTGAAGAAATGTGGAAGTCTCTTCTGTATCCTGACATAGATTGTGCAGCTTTGCAAGGCACCCTGGGGTCAGGGATGGGTGCAGAAGTTTGGCACTCTCTGTAATCCTTCTCCAGGAAGGGGGAAAGCCCTTTCCCTCTCTTGACCTCAGCTGTCTCCAGTCCTGCATTCTCCCATCCCATGACATCCTGGCTGGTGGCACAAATCGCAGCTCAAAAACACCATAATAATGGAAGTCATAGCGCAGGGTTGGCCTTATATGGTCAAAGGCCACCTGCCACCAGCAGGAGTCACCCACTGCCGCACCACTTCTCATAAGCTTTCTATGGCCAGTGATATCTGGGTTGTGCAATATGTTCTCCCATGTAGATTGACCCTTCAGACCCCATCCTAGCCCCTCCCCACATCAGGAAGCATGTAGAAACAAACCCTTTTCCTTTTCCCACTAGAAACTCTATGGGATTAGATTTTAGTACCCTGCACTTTGGTTTTCCTTAGTACAATCATACCAGTCGTAGTTTATTGTTCAACAGTGAATATTGGCAAAGATCAAATATTTAGTGTCACGAAGATTGGGAACTCAGCACATTTTGGATGAAACTCTCCCTTTCTTCAGCAGTCCCTGGGTTTTTTTGAGCTATTTGGATTCAGCCACTAGAGAGCAAACTTCTTCTTTTTATAAAATGGAAGTTTATATATTCCTTTAAAAAACAATTGTACAGTTCTTCAGGCTAAAAACCATAAAAATTCAAACCAGCTAAGTTTACAGAAGGGAAAAGGAGCTTGCTTGCTTGGTTTTTTTGTCTGTCTTTCTCTCTCTCCCCCTCTCTTTCTCTCTCTCTTTCCCTCTTCACAAGCTGTGTTTTGGGAAGGGAGAATATATGAGTGTGTTTTGTTGTAGTGAAGGCCTCTGCTAATGACTGCTGAAGCTCTCTTCCTTCATGTCAATCACCAGAGGCAATTGTTTAGGCTGACATTTGGCAGGCTGTATGAGGAGCATCTCAAAAGGAGGCCTTGGGACGCCAATAGGCACTACAGAAACATGCGGTGCGTGCAATTGTGTAAGATTTAGAGGGGTGATCTGCCAACCACCATGATTATACCTATTAATACTGGAGGCTTCCTCTTTCTGGAATAGTGCTGAGCAGCTGGGCTACTTAGACCATATGGTTTAAGTGGCATGAGATTTTGATGCAAATGGGTTCAAGAAGTCAAATCTTTTCAGAGCGAAGTCTTGAGCCATGGTTTTGATTTGCCCCTTGGTCTTTCACAGCTCAGATGTACCCTGCTTTGATATGAGGACAGGAATGGAGATAAGTGGTTCTCAGGAGACAAGTCCCAGCTGTGGACTGGGACTGTGCTGCATATCCCAGGCTTGCCAGCCCAGGTAGCAGCAACAGGAGGGAACTGACCTTCCTGGAATTCTGGTTAAGACAAGATCTTGGCAACCCCATCAGCACCTGACCAAAAGCAGCTCTTCCCAGGAAAATGAAAGGGGATTTTGTGAAATACTTAGTTTTGTCATCAGTGTGTACACAGCGGGTTATCTCCCTGCTGTTTTTTGTGAGCTGACCAGCCGTAGATACATGCGTGTTGCCTAATGTTCAGTGAGGCGGGCCCTTATGCTGACTCATAGGCATGATATTAGGGCCCATGAACTGACATGGACCTTTACAAAAGGGCCCTCCAATGGACTGTGGGTGGTATGTGATTTGACTGCTAAGAGGACAAGTCCTACTGTTTCATGTCCTATTGACATTATGAATTGCCCCTTGGGGTGATGTGGCCCAGATTTAATCAGTTTAATCCATTGTACCAACCTGGGAGCTAGTGTTTTAGAGTGAAAATGTTTTATTATCTTTGTGCTGCATTAGGCATGATGAAATGGCTGTGAAATGAATTAGCTGTAGCCCTACAGCATGCCGTGAGAGACTCTACAAACCAGATGTTTTGCCAGCAAAACATTAGGATTTTGGACTTAGTCGGAGCAGCTACAAGAGTTACAGTTGGAAAATCTCACCATGTCAATCTATTGCAATGTAAGTTTTTCATGTTGCTGTGAAGCCAGTGGTCTTGAGACCAAATACATCTTAGGCAAGTGCAGTACAAAAGCAGGCAGCAGGTAATAAAATCCGTTCACTTCTACCTTGGGAACATCAAGGTGTTGGGGAGTTGATGTGTCAGTTTGGAGAATGGGGTACCTCCATTCTCTGTTCCTTCAGGGACCTGAGTCAGTTTGGAGAATGGGGTACCTCCACCCCTTGTGCCTTCAGGGGTTTGGATATGAACGACTTCACTGTAAGGTCACAGAGATCACAGAGGTAGAAACTCTTGAGAAGTGAGTATATAAGGAGGATGGGAGTGTCCCATGTCACCAGACATCCAGACCACCACAAAGGCTGGGCTGAACAGTGGTGAGAGCAGGTGTGCCGTCTCCTCTGACCCTCTACAATACCTGCTTTGGTCTCCTCACTAATAACCCTTTGTGAAGTGTGGCTTTGGGCAAGCTCACTTCACCAGAGAAGCTCCTAGCCAGTACATGCTCAGATTAAAAACAGCCACTGGACAAAGTAAACAGCTCCCAGGAACCATTGGCAGCAGCTGCACAGCTCATGTCTTTGCTCTGTGTTTGACCCCACAGTGTAGTGTCAGTATGAATTCAGCCCTGGGAACATTCAACCCTTTATACACTCTTACCTGCCCAGTGAGGTTTTAAAACTGTGTCAGACACAAAAGCTGATTATCAGCTTAAGCAGTGCTGTTTCTTCTCTTTGGCTGTAAACACTGGCCACAAGCAGGAGCAAAACCATCACTTTGAACTTTCTCTAGAAGAGACTTCTGGATAGAAACTGTTTAGGCAGTCAGCACCTACCTCATTAAGAGGTACATCAGTAGCTTCAATGGGGTATATTTAAGAGTGCTCTGTGCAGCTTCCATATGGGGCCAAGGGTCTCCCTCTCTTTTAAAAAAATAAAGCCATGATCATTTTCATGTCTGAAAATCCATTTTCTGTAAATGTTCATGTGTCTGCAATTAGATCCCATGAACTCTGAATGGGACAGCTTGCACACTTTTTCCCAACAACTTTCCTTAATGCCCCTCATAAGTGACTGTTTTCAAAAATACTCCCTGCTTTTGAGTATCTGCTTGTATTTTCTTTATCCTCTTTGGGACAGGCTGCCTTGCTATTATCATGCTACAGTTGCTGAGGTCTCCATCTGCAGCACGTGTTGGTGCTGGACCACCTGGGCACCTGCATTTTGTGCCTCCAATAAGTGAGAACCTGTGTGCAGGGATGGGAAGGAGATGCTTGTCTGGCGCCATGGGGGAAGAACCATGCTGCTAAATTGTGGTCTTCCTGTGAACTCTCTGGATGACCTTAAACTATGGCTTCCCTACTCTGGGCCCTGAGCTAAAGCACTTATATGTATTTCTCTTCTCTTTTTTGGTTTGGAAATTCTTTGTATGGTGAAATTTTATGTGGAAGAATTAAGGAAATTTCTTTCTGAATCCTATGGAAAATATTTTGCCAAGTGCTGTGTTGTGCCCACTGACCAGAATTTCATTCTTGGTTTCTTTTCACTCCAAGGAACTCTTTTCACTTTCCTTCTTTATACCTCTCCTCTTTTCATGCAAGAAGTGTACCAGTTTTTTTAACTTTTCTCTCTGTCTCTCTGCCTAAAATTAGATGACTGCTTTCCTTATCTCTAACCAGCTCTTTAGTGCTATCCTTTTCCATTTCTTTCTCCTTTTTTGTTTGTCTCTGTGGTTTGTTTCTACAAAACATGTCTTGCAATGAATGTTTACTAATGGTGGAAAGGAAGATAGGACAAAATAAAAATTGAATTCTGTCTTATTTTCTTTACTCTTCACATTACAGAAATGCTCAGTTATTTGTCCTTGTGAATCTCTTCCAAGGCCTTGTATTTGTCTCTTACCCCCAAATGAGAATTAGAATCTCTGGTTTGAGGAGACTAAAAGCAACATGCCACTGCCATCTGATGTGCTCGGGTCAGTCTGGGGTCTGCAGCAGGGTGCTCTGCATGTGGATAGTCTAATGATATTTGGTGTCCTTCCCTGCTTCAGAGGGGTAAGGCTGGTTGTACATGACCTCGAGACTTGTTTAGCAATTCTCTTGTGCGGTTTTAGGCTTAAGCTGGCAATTAATGCTGTTCTCCTTCCAGTGCGTCAGCACGATTGTCATGCAGAGAACACTGCTGTCTTGGAGTGGTCCCAGACCTAGCCTGGGGGGAGCACAGGGGGCAGAAGGAAACAGGGTGCTGAGGATGGGGGAGAGAGGCCAGTCACCTCTGGCATTATGGAACTTACGCCCTATAAAATACTGCAATTATATTGTTTTATAAATCCAGTGGGAACCATTGTTTTTCAAGCAATAAATATCCTCCTGCAGCATTGGCAGCCGTAATATGGCAGCTCTGACAACCTGATAGCGAAACTCATTCCAGTAACATGAAATGAGACTGCTGCTAGTGACTTTCCATTAGCCAAGCTCAGAGAAGCAGTCAAAAAGGTAAATAAATTGAATGCTCAAATTTGTTTTCCCTTTTAATAATCTCTTTACAAGGGATAAAGCCCAAGACCTTCGCTAGCAATATGTTTTTGATAACATTGTGATAATGCAGCCTTGAAAGATGCAGAAGGAACCACTAATGACTGATAGACCCAAACCAATAATTTTTGTTAAGTCTGATGATAATTTTTTTGTAGTTCAAATATTTCAGACAAGGTGATGTAGGCAATCATTCATCCTTTGAACACTGACAATATTTCCTTTTCCCATCTCTTGGCTGTTTTGGTCTGGGTTATGCAGCATATTTCTATTGATATTCCTCTAGGAGAAATTCAAATGAATAGCAAATACATAATAATGAAAAATAACAGAATGACATGATTAAACTGAGGTTCTAATGTAGCAAAGCCTTACACAGCTCTCAGCAGCACCACAGTTAAATGCTTCTAGGGACAAATAGGAATGAATGCCCAGAGCATTTCACTGTAAAATGCTGTGCCTAAGCCACATGCACTACTGTGCTGTTATGATTAAATCACTTTGTTATGGAAACATATTTAAAGATTGGTCTGTTATTGGTTGAATTACAAGATCTGTAAGCTAGGTTTTCACATTTATGGAGAACTTTGCTTGGGCAAAATCCCCATAGTTTGGTGCAACCCTGGACCTTCAGGTAAATCAGTCAGGTCTGTGTGTACAAACAAGCCCATTAACACATGTTAGACCAGGTAATAAAATTGCAATACAAATGTGCTTGACTCCCTAAGGTCATGGTGTTGATATCTAGCATTCCTTGGGAAAACCCTTACCACAGTGCACATGTTGCAAACCCAGGTGGATCTCACATCCTTGTTCTTCTTATGGGCTGTACTAACTCACAGCTTTTGGCCATAATCACTGCAGATCCCAGCCTGGGCTCTGACACCAAAGATGAGGGTGGACTTAGAGGAATATAATCTCATATTATCTAGTTAAAAGGAATGTATTTTGCTCTCCAAACCATTTTTCTCTAGGCTTGCACTCCAGCTGAGTTCTATTGTTCCAGGCACGTTTGTGAAATGTATCTGTAGTTCTCGCACTAAATCTTAGTTGACAGGCTATGTAGTGAAGTAGTTGATCCCAAATTAAAACTTTGGGGTTTGTTCCTTTGTGTCCTACAATTTAGAGGCCACAATTGACTTCAAGGTGTGCTTGAATGAGAATAAAGTTTGCAGTAAAACCTTCCCTACTACAAGAACCTTGCATATGCATTTGTAGTTATTAGCCCATTACCAGAGATGTTAGCATAGACATAATGAAAAGTTTTATTTTATTTTCCTGCCAGCCCATGTGTGTGTCTTAATCATGTACTGAAGATACTCTTAGAATCCTCTCTTTCATGTAAATATACTCATTGGCTAGTAAATATTAATGCTGCACCCTGACTCCAGCTGTGAGAAGATTTTATTGTTATGTTAGAGCTTTTGATTAGTCTCCAAAAGGTTTTGCAGCATCTACTCTATTTATTTGAAACATACAGAACTGCTGCAAGCAAGGTTTGCTACAAAGAAAATCATGTACTTTCTTTCATTGTTTTTAATTTAGTCAGTGCAAGTGGAATTATTTCTGCCTGTTTAATGCTTCGGAGTCATCCTCTATGAAATTCCAGAGACAGGGAAGGAGCTGCCTTGTACTTTTTAGTTCTAGTTTTCAGCAGACAGCGCTGAAGTAAAAGAAACATATGTTACATCTTCCCATTATTCTCCCTAATTGTCACGGCAATTTACCCACAAGCTGACATGATAGCCATGGAGGGAAATGGAGCAAAACCTTTTGCATAACTCTGGGCTCCAGGAAATTGCAGAGGCAAATGGAAGGGGGAGTTTGGTGTCTGCTGGGCTGCTCTGCGGGGGCTCTCCCTTGTGAGATCAGCTGATGAGGTTGGTGGCCTATCTTGACCTCCCTTCATCCAGCTGAAGGAACAAAATCCTCCTCAGCTGTCCCTGCCATATCCCTTACAGCAGCGTACATCGCTGCTGCAGAGTTACCCAAGCTGCTGGTGCTGAATGTCTCCCAAGTTGCTGGACTGGTGACTGTGGGACCAGTGTCCGCCCTGTGCAGGGACCCTGATGCTGTTGTGCCCATGCCAACATGGCTTTTGATGGTGAGAGGCATGTTCTGTGGCTCCCAATTTTTACAAGGAGAAAGTTGTTCTGAATTCCCACATCATAAAGAGCAGGCAAACTGGTGCTATATCCCTCCTGGCTCTGAAGGGGCTTTCTGGAGAAATGAGCAGCAATGATGTGGTGATCATCTCCACTCTCTTGCCTAGCTCACTGCAGTCAAAATACTGTGCAGTGTGAGCTCCAGTCTGTGCTTCTTCACAGACAACCTCAGAAGAAAGGGTTTTGCGAGGAGATATATCTTTGAGCTGGCACAATCACTTGCTGGGACAAGCCCAGTTAATCTTGCAGGAATGATATGCCTTTTGCCCTGTGATTTGACTTTAAAACCTGAATTAAATATGCCCAGTAGGCGTTGACTTCTGAGCTGCGAAGCTGGATGGTCTCCTCTGTCACCGGAACATCTGGGACCATTACCCGTGTCTGCTCCACGGTGAGCTCAATCCAAGTCAGATGAGGTACATACTTAGCCTCCAGCTTCTCCTGAAACTGATGGTGAGGGCTTGTGTCTGTGAAAAACCCAAACCATCACACCCTAGCAGAAAGGCTACTTGGAGCTAACTGCTTTTATTTACTGGTGACTAGGTTTGAAATTGAGCCAGTTGCTTGGAGCTGAATTGCCATTCCTCAGTGTCTGGTAGTCTTCTATAACCTTCTGGATGTTAATTTTCAACGTACAGGCTTTTGGGGGGCAGTACTTTTGAAAACTTGATGCATTGGTGGGGCTGAGTAAGTAAGTTAGTAAGTCAGTTCTCACATGGACGTCACCAGAATCTCTAGCCTCCTTTACATTAACTTTAAATATAAAACCACAGTAACTTTTCATGCTGAAGAATAAGTCTTGCTTCTATTATGCAGAAATTACCACATTTTCAGCTGATCTTTAAAGTGGTTCCTAATAAAATTATTAGGACTGGAAAATTTTCAATAGCATTTTTAAATACAGCCCAGCTTCACAGTAATAAACTCAGCTTTTAACAGTCTTCATTTATAAAAATTCCAACAGCAAGAACTAATTTTCCCTTTCATAATGAGGCCTATTATTGCGACTGTTCACACAGAGCTGACCTGGATTCAATAGTCATATGACTTTTTTGTTATTTTGAAGGCACATTGTGTTTAGCAAGTAAACATACAGCTTTCCCTCTTGTCCTTGCCTCTACTTGTCTCTTTAAAGGTTGTTTGAAGGTTGTTAAATGGAATGCACAGAAGTAAAATGCAGTGATGTTCTATGCAAATAGCAGGTTTCTTCGTTATTCTGATGCAGCTAATTGCTGAACCCTGGCTACAATGTGTACTTTCACAATGGGAACATTTATCCTGTTCCCACTGGGATTTGTTATGGTGAGAATACACCACTTCAGCTTTTAATATGGGCAAAGGATATGAGTATTTTAATATGTTGACAGCATTTATCATTCCACACGCCTTCTGGCTGTAGGTTGCAGAGCTGCAAGATGTCTCCTGAAAGCAGTGGTGAAACTCTGATTCCTTCCCACAGAACAAGGGGGGTGAGCAGTTCCCACCAAGCTTCCTGCACCAGAACTGGTGGTGTCCCCTCCTTGCTGGGCCCCATACAGGACCATGGGAGCAGATCAGCATGGTGTCTCTGCCTGTGACCTTCTCATGGCTCCTGAGTGAGGCTGACTTGGCTGGGGGCTGCAGGACCAACTTGTTGCTCCTAGCCCAGGCATCTCCCTGACACCAGGGAGTTCTGCCTACACACGTGTCCTTCAGTGAGCACCCAGCATCCTGCAGGGATGAGATTTGCATGTACCTCCTTTCTGCTGAAAGGGACATCTCATCCAGGAGCAGTTTTAGGTTTAGTCCGATTGCCCTCTTGTGGCTGCCCAAAAGAGGCTACAACACTACAGCTCGAACAAGGCTACAGCTGTTACTGTCTCACATTTGCAGAAGTGGTATCTGCCCATTCAAGCTGACGTAACTTTCCTATAACTTAAAAACACAGTATTGGTTCCCTAGGAACCACTGCATAAGGTATGGTGGAGCACGAGCCAGGAAATCGTGACATTTCTGAAAGGGATTTAGGGGTGCTATTGCTGTGATAGCAGAGGACCAGGCCTAAGGATGCCTTGGGCCAAGCCTTCCTTCCCTTCTCCTACCTCATGGTCACAGTTGCCTTGTGGCTATTTTTCAGCCACATGAGAATGGGAAAAATGGTTTGGCAGAGTTCTCCAGGGTTCTTATATCCAAATATGACTACAAAAAATGTCCTGGTAGCACTGGCAAGACACCCTTTCCTTACAGTCAGAAATGACCTAATGCATTAAAAGTAAGGCATATAGTGGCAGTGCTTCTGTTGTAGGACATAATGTGCGCAAGGCGAGGGGATCATCGTTGAAGGGTTTCACCAAAAAACAAGGGTTAGACTTAAAAGAAGAAGAAAGAAAAAACTAGGAGGAAAGATCACACACACACACACACAAACACCCCCCGCCCCCCACACCCCCCAAAAAAAGACCACTGTTACTGTCCCAAAGTCTTAATACCTTTCCATCCGTGCATGTGAATGTCCTGGGTTCAATCACATCTGAGCTGCTTTGTCTTTCTTGCTTCTTCCATCAGGCTGGCAGCATGTGAGCAGCCTGCACACCTTGCTGGTTCTGCTGCTGGTGTTTATGCCTACAAATAGCTTGAAAATTTACTGAGATTCCTAAAAGGACCAACAATAAAAATCAAAGCAGGCTTGCATGCAAGTTAAATCTTCTGATAAAAAGTGGTAATGTTATTTGGTTTTGGGCAAACAGGGCAATAAAAGCCAAGATGTTAAATGAAAATCTACCTGCTATATATTGGCCTTGACATGGTGTTTTTACTCAACTTACCCTGCACTTAATGGAAAATCTTGGGAAACGGTTTGAGTCTGGACTATAATATTCATAAAATAGTTGTTGCTTTCTGTGTGATTTTCCCCAGTGGAAGTCATGCAAGAATAAAAAAGGAAGATTCAGTAACAGTGTAATAGTGTCACGTAAAGACCACCCCTGGGAAGCCATATGAAGTTTTAATGTTTTAAAATGAGTACTGAATTCACTTACCTTTGATAAAGCATGTAGTTCCTTTTTCTGCTCCCAGGTGCAGATGTGCTCTGTGCACAGAAGGGCCAGAACAAACACCATTTGCAATTCAAGCACCTTTAGACCGCAGTTGAGACTGTTTCATAGCCACTTCCCTGCTATTATGCAGCCTTGATTAAGAATGAGAATTGTCCCTCCAGTCCCGACGTTTGCTAGTGCCTACTGAAGACCTGACTCTAATGCAAACGTCAGTGCTCCTCAAGGCAGCAGAGGCATAGATTGACATCAAATCGCTGAAATGACACCAAATCAGATTGGACTGCAAAAGGGACTGCTGTAGTTGGCCAACACATAGTTCTGGTCTCATTTGCTGAAGTGAGAAGTTAAAATCTTTGGGGTTTGCTTATAAAATCATCACCACTGGGTGCCAAGAAAACCTCTTCCCTCAAGGACCTGCCACGGTTATGTTTGTCTATATGTGAAACATGGGCTGCTAGCAGGGACAGACATGATGTATGGGAGCTGCTAGGTTGCCCTTTGCATGCAGCAGACTTCCAAGTGGGTTTGTTTCTTCTGCAGGACAAAGGTCCCAAGCTTGTCCCTGGGCGAGGCTTCCCTCCTGGGCCTTGACAGTCAGCAGCACCGCAGACCCACCTCACGGTTTCTGGGCTCTTATTCTTCTTTTCAACTTGACGTTTGATTGTTAACAGCAGCAGGTAGTACAGGACATGCTGTATATTTAGTTTCTGGAGAAATTAACTATTTTACATTGATAGCCCCACTATCTTCTTGCTCTGTTGCCTGCCACTGATGTTTCCTTGGATCTCCAGACATTGGCCCAGCCTTTGCTTGGCTCTGGTGTCCATCTGTACGCAATCCCATACAGTATATAAATTGTTAACTCTTTGGACCCCAACACCCATTTTCTGAAGGCACAGGACCAGTTAAGCTCTCTGAATCACACCTTACAACATTTAATTCCATTCATTATCAGGGACAGGAAAAAGGTAGTTATAAAAATGAGTTGCACTGCATTGTCTGCCCCCAGCAGGATGTTCAATATTTCTGCACTGTTGCATCTCAGACATAACCAGTATTGCCAAAGGATTGCCAGGATCAGATAATGCAAGTTGCCATCTCCTGAGAAGTCTCTTGTCACAAGACAAGACGTTTTCTTTCTTCATCCAGAAATTTCAAATGCACCAGGAAAAGGTTGAGCTTGTTGTCTTTCTTAAAGACAGACATTTTCTCCTTGCCATCCAAAGCAAGAATTGCAAAGGTTTTAATACGAATTTAAGAAAAAAATGGAGCTGAATTGCTGAAGTTAAAAATTACCAAAAAGCTGGACACTTATTTTCAAGGAGAAGTTATGTAATATTGAACTTACAGAAGGATAATGTCAAACTTAAAAAAGGGAGTCCAGGACTTCTCCAAGCATGCCTGAAGCATCAAGATGATGTGGAGAGGAAACAACTGGTGTTTTCTGCAGCAGTGACTTGTGTGTGATTTAGTAGTGTAGTTTTCAATATGAGATCTGCATGACACAAAGAGTATTTAATGAGGATTCAGAGGCCACCATGGATCAAAAGATCACTGACAAAGAATCCAAAGTTTCTATTAATATTTTATAATCCCTGTTCTTAGCATAGTGGCTGTGTCTTTGGATTCACACAATCCCTAGCACAATGGGATCTTGTTCCTCCTTGTCACACTTTTTCTTGTTCCTGACTGGTATTTTTTTCAATAAAAATTAACCACAGAATATGGAAATATCTAATAAAAAAGTGACATTTCTTGTGATTTCCAGCTGTGCATGGAGACTTTTGGCAGTGTCTAGCATCCTCAGTTGGTGGAGTTTGATGGATGTTCTCGTGCTGGCTTCACAAGAGGCAAAGGGAGACTGTTCAGTCAGCCCCAAAGTCCGTCCTTTCCACAGGGACTGAGGGGACCTCAAAAGGATATGTCCTCCCCAGAAGACTCCACCGGGCCCTAGCTTTCACTTGTATGTACACAGAGAGGGGAGAGGGCACTGGGTCAACCCTGGCTCTTGTGCTTTCTTCATGCCCCTGACATGCTGGAAAGAGCAAAGCATTTTGCTCTCTCCAGATGTGTTTTTCTGCTTCATCATCCAAGAAATAGACTTGCAAGGTGTACAGGAAAGCGACCTCAGCCTCATGCTTGGGTGAATCTGATCTCAGAGACAGATTTTGCAACCTCAGTGACCCTGATAGCCCAAGGTGGTACTAATCCACACCAAACACTGTGTGCGAGGCACAGGTGCATTTCAGGATGCACTTGGAGCTCTTGGCCAGCAAACCTTTCCATGTTGCACATGTTGCATGCTCGTGCTTCTTCTGGTCCTGCTGCAGAGCCAAGCTGTGGCCCTGTGGCCCCACCCCAAAGACAGCAAGAGATGTGCTTTCTTTCATCCACTCTGCCTGATTGTTGCTGGGGGATCCCTGCCTTGGTCTGTGCTGGCCGCCTTCTGATTTTTGTGTTATAAGAGGGCTGGGAGCTTGATAGGGGAGGCTAACCTAAGCCATAAGCTCATTTTGGCTGAATTGTTTTAGAATATTAATGTGTTAAGGTCAGAATACTGTTATTGTCAGCTGTGCAAGTGTGCTGCTTGTAATTCATGATGAATACACAGAAGAACAGCTCCATTTCAGTGCCATGGCAGAGACATTTTCTACTGGAAATATTTCATTTTCTGGCTATACTACTTCTACATTGAGTGTGAAGATTTTCCTGACTGGGAATGTGCACTGTCTTTCCCTTCTCACGAAGGGCACGTAAGCATTGAAAATCTCTGAACTGTTTGCATTTCATACATTTCATAGCCCCAATAGCATCTCCTTTTCTTCTTCTTTTTGTTTTTTTTTGAGAAGAAAAAGTGTGTTATGGTAATGTAGGCATGAATAATACCTTTTTCACAGTTATATTTGCTGCTTCTGTTTAATTTCTCTGAGATGACTAACTGCTTTAGGAGCTGCATTCCCAGAGCAAAACAAACAAACATACAAACAAACAGCCCCCCTCTGTTTCACTCCCCAAAGCTTAAACCAGCCCAAATGACAATAAAATAGATTTTGCCCTCTGTAACTGAGAGTTTTCCATCAGACTTTATGCTTGAAACAGATAAGGTTTTCTTTGCATTACCAATTATGGAACTATATCTTTTGGGGCAGATCTGAATCAACCATCACCCTAAGCCAAGATTAGAGACGTAGGTAGAAAGACTGAATACAAGTTCAACGAAGTAGAAATTCTAGTTCATGGAGCTGTTTATGAATTCAGACTTCATAAATTAGAAACAAAAACTCTCCCAGGATCCAGCAGTCTCCAGTGAAAATGTGTTCATGTCATTATCTCTGTCTACAAGTTCTCTTTCCCTTTGGCATTACTATAAGGCAAAGCAGACTAACAAAAATATTTTGTTTTATAAGGCTGTGTCAGCTGTTACACAGGTATCTGTTTTGGTAGCAGGATTCATATTCATAATGATGCAGAGGACTGTCTCCCTGAAGGATTTCTCTTTATTCCATAGAGCCTAGCATTTCCTTCATTGTGGTGTTGGCCCAGCTTCCTAAATTTGTTTTGTGTTCTCTGTTGTGTTTTACAGACACTGTGGCTCAGAGAGATGCTATTGCAACATGATCAGTCTGCAGCAGGTAGTGGAGTTCCAGGGGGATAGCAGATGTTGGAGCAGGGCATTGTTGCAGAGTGGGCTACCTGCCTGCCTGGCATAACCCTCACATGCAATAAGCCACAGGTGTTGTGGTGGGAGTGTCAACACATGGACAAAAGAAGGGCCTACTCAAAGATTTTTGACTCTGTCATGTTCCTGCCTGAGAAGTGATGCCAGGGCAACATGGAGAACCAGTGGCAGTGCATTCAAGCTGGGTGGGATTTACCCGACAGAACTCACTTTTGCTACCTAAAAATGGGCTATCCTGTTGTCAGTGGAAGGATGCAGGTAACCTACAGAGGAGGACCCAAAACAACAGGCTCAAGCCTCTTACCTGTGTCACAACTGTATTGAAGTACCTAGTTCTCTACTGTTCACAGAGAGGCCAGAGACAGTGAGGCACCCCAATTTTAGACAGACAGACTTAGAAGAAATTGATTCTGACATGGTGATGAAACTGCTTTAATATCAACCATGCTGCTATTTTGGAATAAAACCTTCAGATTTCTGGGATTTTATGTGCTAGGAAGCAACAGGATTAGGGGGTCTGTGGCCCAGTTAAATAATCTACATCATTCTCTTTTTTTTATTCCATTCCCCTTCGAGTTTTTGTTGCAAGTCAGTGACAACCATTTCCCAAATGCTTTCAATAAGGAAGTAACTGATGCTGAACCTCATCAGCCTTCTGCAAATACATTGATATTCATGCAGTGACTTCAGAACCACAGCCACATTCCTTAGGAGGAAGCAGACACTTCTCCAAGAGTTGTTTCTGCAGCAGCCCATCTAGGGACCTATCTTGGGAGCTGGGACGAGCTAAAAAAAAATGTGGAAGCACTGTTGTGAAAAGCTTTGGTTTGTGCAGTTGGGTTGCGCTCTCTTACTTGTGCGCCCCTTTTTTTTGTGCCCTGGAAGGATTTGGACTTCCTCAAAAGAAGTGTTTCACAGTGGTGCTGAAAGGGGATTGTTGGGGTGAATTAACTAATGTGAATATTACTGGCAGGGAAAAATCACTGCCAGTGAAAAACCACTGCCAGTAGGGTATCAGCTACTTTCTGAAATGGGCAATGCAACTTCTGTATTCATGGACTTCAGTGCTTTTCCATTGCTCTGCTCATTTTGAGGAGCCCATTTGCTCTTCTAGAGAATTAAACTGAGAGGCAATATGGGTTTCTTTCAGAATACTCTGAGTAGCTGAATGACCAGAAGAAGGAAAGGTGTATGAAGGCTGATGAGGGTAGTCAGCCTAACACAGCAGCTTAGCAGCTTCCTGCATCTTAGTTTTGCAATCTAAAAGTGAGGGTCCTTTGCCAAAGGACGGAGAAGGCATATGGAGATAAAAATGTATCTAGGATATAGTTCTAAAAGCACAGTGGTCCTAGTCAGAAGCCACATTTCAGCTAGGTGCTGGACTGGTTTTATGTTAAACATGAGTCATCATAACTTCCCATAAACTAGGGTATAACTGCAATAGCATGAAGTTCACTTCATACTTTGTGGGAGACTGTGGTAGGTTTAATTAATCATCCTTAATTATTGGATGAGCAGAACTATGAGGACAATGTCAGTTAGCTTCTAGTATATAGAACTAAATACGTAAAGTTTAGATGTGTGAGATGTAAAAATATTGGACAAACCCAGAGCTGGGCAAAGCTACAGAAAGTAATTTAAGGTGCTGTAGGGAAGTGTGTGTTTGCACGGAGAGTCTACTGTGATCATCTTCTTCAAGACTTTCTCAATGCTAGGAAAGAGAGTGGCTCTACACTTGCCCAGTGTATGCTGTTGGCTGGTTTCGTCTTTTTTTGCGGGGGGGAGGAAGGAGGGGTTACTGTGCAGTAGTATGCACAGTCTATAAGAACCCTTGCTTTTTATTTTCTTTATGAAGAGTATGTCCAAAGATACAGCAGCACCAGAGGCAGGGAGGTTCACTTATACGTTGCAGGCTGGTCATGAGAAAGTTGTGCTAATCTTCTTACAACCCAACCAGAACATTTTACTACTTCAGTGGCTTGGCTCTGAAAATGTGAACTTCGGTTTTCCCGTTCCAAGAGGCCCACTTGTACCCTGGCTACAATTCAGGGAAATCCTTAAAATTTCTACATGTAAAAAATGTTGTTGTCTCCAGAAAGGAAGAGTCTCTTGTTTTTTTTTCATCAGGGAAGCAAGAAACCAGAGAAGAATTCCCATGGCTTTTCAGACAGGAGGGTCTGGCTCTGCTCTACTTGTGGCACAGGGAGTGTACAAGACAGCCAAACCCCACAAAAACCAGAACAACATAGCACACTAATGATCAGGCTGTATGATGCCAGCCACTGGCGTAGCCCTGTGTGAAAGCAGGAGACCACTGTGGGTGCAGAAGTTGTTTCTCAAGGATACTCATCCTTTTCTAGTGTGCGTGAGGATGCACTGTCTCTGTATCTCAATAAAGTTGTTTGCAGATTAAAGAACTGCAAAATGGAAGGCGATTTTTGATAGAAGTGCAAGCCTAACATGATAGACCACATATAAGGCTGCAACAGATATTCAGCATAGGCAAGCCTTAGGTCAAAGACAGTGAGTAGAGCAGCACCTCAACTAACCAAGTCCTAGTGATAATGGAAGCTGAAGTTTTCACATATGTAAATCTCCAGAAATACTAAATGAGGAGCCTGGAAAAATCTACAGATTTGTGAATATTATTATCTGTGAACTTTAATTACACTGACATTTAAAATGAACAGAAATGGCACTTTAATTGCACTGTAGCCACACTTTTATTGCATACATTTAAATACATTAGAAAGTAGTTAGATCTGTACTGTACTGTATGGGACCAGTTCAGGCAGTTAGACATTAAAAATAGGGAAAATAAAGGAGATTTCAGAGCTGCACCTCACCTAGGGAGAACTGGTTCAGTATTTCTTTCTCAGTATCATAGAGGAGCAAAAAGAAATCTTCTCCCAGCTTTTTGAAATTCTCCAAGGAGCTCCGAGGCACTGGATTCTAAAGTCTGCTTGGATGAAGCTGCTTGTGGGCTTTAGATAGATGACATTCTCTGTGATGCCATCTTAAAAACAGGCAGAGTTATTTCAAGTACAACTTTGCACATCCCTGCGTAATTGTGGCCATTGGTGTAGGAGGGATCCCACCAGCCTCTGAAGCATCTGATCTAGCCATCCTTGGAGCCAGTGGACTGGATGAGATGTGTGACACTTCATATCCAGTTTGGGAGGACTGTTTTGAATTTCCAGATCTGAAGATCTGACATTCACTATCTGTGAGGCTGTGGTAGAAACTAGACTCCTGCTGCACTTCCATTTCTTGGTCAAGAATGCTGACATAGAGGATCTGACATTGCACTTCTTCATTGCAAACCTTATTCCTGTTTGTGGAAAGTTGTTAGTAAGGAATTAAAAAAAAGTTCTGCTCTTTGATGAACACTCAGAAGTTATGTTCTGTTAGTGGTTCAGGCACTGAAGAACTTTATTCAGTTCTCTAGTTTTAACTGACTCTGGGCAAGTGACTCCACCTCAGTGGCCTCTACTCAACTGTGCAGCATTAATGATTTCAGAACAAAGCTCTCAGCCTCAGCTCTTCAACTGTAAAGTCATACTAGTCCTTAATTCATAAGCATTATTTGTGATCAGACATGCTGGCAAGCTGGACTACATAAGAAGAATTCCTTGCTTAAAACTTTCAGAAACCACTGGTTTGTGCAGTTTCTGTGCTACAGGCTAAGACTTTGAAAGTTTGAAATGCATCATTGCAGACTCCTTTGGGGACAGCAGCATTTGGTTCCTTGTCCAACACATCTGTCTGGTGCCTTGAATACACAAACCTGAATTCTGCCCTCATGAAAGTAGTACATTTGACAGTAGCACAAACATCACCACTCCTTTCATTGAGTAAGCAATCACGCTGACACCGCAGATCTCAGGCACTGTCATCCATATGGTGTCATATGACACCTTGCCGGTTGGAAAGTATCTGAAAGAAGTGCATTGCTGGCCTCTTCGAAAAATGAATTGTCAATTTAATTTTAACTTGGAAAATATTTATATAGGAGACATTCTGACTTTTTAAAAGATCCCATCCTTGGACGTTTTTTCTGTTTCATGATTCATTGGTTACTTATGCGAGGGTTGTTGTTTTGCCCTGCTGCTAATTTTTTTTCCAAGACCCCTTTTCAGTGGGTTAATTTTGAGAGTCCCAGTTTCAAAAACACACTCCCTCATCCCACAGGTGTGACCTGCATTCTTCATTGCCAAAGATGCTTGTGATTTGCATTTTGACATATTAAAATTCATACATCTCAGATGAATCTAGTTCACAAATTTATCCAGATCTCTTTGTGTCACTGATGTGTCATTATTTAGTGTGTCACTCTTTGTACTACCTGTAAATGTTACTGGTCATGGCTTTAGATTTTCTTATAGATTAAGGTCACTAACAAGTATTCTCTAAAGAGATGGTACAACGACACCATACCTCTGTTCTGTGTTCCCACTGATGGTTTGGTTGATGTATATGAACCTGTGAGGGACTGCTGAAACTTGCTGAAGGAAAGGAATCGAAATTCATAACAATCCTCCTAAATGGGAGGCACAGTTTGAAAATAAAGAGGGTCAGTTTCAAGAAGGAAAAATTCAAGGTAGCACACTTGGGTAGAAATACCCCTATACAGGAATATCTAATGGCAAATACTTGGTTTTCAGCACATCTGCAGAAAAGACTGCAGTTTTCAATGAATTGAAGGTTCAGCAGGAGTCAACTCTGTCTATATGGTGAAAAAGGAAAGATATAAGCGTCACAGTGGGGAATATAGACAGCTGTTTAGGCTGCAACCCAAATTAAATATTTCTCCTGCGCTGGTCAGCACTGAAAGGGCCTCTGCTGCAGCTTTAAGATCGATTTCAGATGCTGCACTTCAAAGCAAATGGAATCAGCTGGAGGTAATCTAGAGGAGAACACCACTGCTGACACATCTCAAACACATGGATTCCACAGGAGGACTAAACTAACTGGGTCAGCAGCGTGTACAGAATGACTTACTCCTGCTATATCATTCTGGGACTTTTGAAATCCTGAGTAGAGTTTTCCATAACTGGAGGCAGCTGGCACAGGAAGATGAGGAAAGTGGGATACCTCAGCTGAAGAAAACATCCAGAGAGTCTCAGACCTGAGATGGTTTCTTGAGCTTTCTAGAGCAGCTGCTTCCCAAGGGACTGGTTTGATCTGCAATGCTTGTCTCAGGAAGTACTGAAGCTGTATTGCTTTGGCCACATGCACAGGGTGCCCAGGCCCACCAAATATGACCTGGTATCTCTGTTCCTACAACATAATTGTCACACATCCAAGCTGGACCATGGCCTAGAGTTTGCTCCCATGCTAGCTGTGCTTTACCACTCATTGTTGCTCCTGAGGTGCAATAGCATGAAGCATCAGGTAGGATGGGGACATTATGGGGGGCATTGTATCAGTTTCTTACTTATTTGCTTCCCTGCCATGTTTGCCAGCTCCTCAGGAGTGAGTTGTTTCAGGCGTCTGTTAAATCGGCAGTGACTGACACTTATTGCAGGCACCTAGGGATTCCCTGTCATTCCAGAACTACTGGGACCTGTCTAAAAATCATACTTTTCATATGCACCTTCTCATCCAACCCTTACCTCAGCTGCTGTTGTCTAATGTGATCAAAGCCTTTACCCATCACATACTCCCTCTCTACTTTGTCGCTGGTGAGGTCTGATGAATCTCTGTTGTTATTATTCTGAGCCTGTAGGTCACCCAGCCAGAACACATGCCCACACAATGGTAACAACTGAATTATAACAACTTCTTTGTTTCCTTTGCAGCACAGATACAATATTTATGACACTATTAGTGCACAGTGCTGTCAAGATTTTTAAAATGAGAGTAACTCACCTGTCCCTGTCACACATGCATATCCTCTATGTTTCAGAACTGTCAGGAGAATCCTTATCAGTTTTTCTCTCTTAATAGTCTTCTGCCATGAAGCCCAAGTCAAAAATGGCAGGCTGTAGCACAGGAAATCCTGATGGCTGTTTCCTTGGAGGCAGCCAGGATAAAACTTTTGGCTTTGTTGTAAAGCCCAAAAAGGCGTGATAAAACTGT